>JAJOZX010002923.1:305000-592668 GCA_023014485.1 Bathynomus jamesi | reverse complement strand
CTCTCTCTCTCTTTTCGGGGGAAAACCAATATTTTTAATATAAATAATTTTTTTTAGCAGACACAAATTTGCAAATGTGCGGGGAGACCGTCCTCCGCAACAACTAATTTACAATATCTTTACACTCGGTGAAGGGAGTGAAATAAATATGCACTTATTTTTTATTTTTATTGAATACACATCCATTCATTCATTCCTCATCAGTAAAACCTGTGTGGTATATTTTTCTGCGCTTTCTTAGTCGGCTTATACGCCTTTTCGGCACAGGTTGAAAATCATCCGAGCTATCACAGTCAGTAGCATACAACTTACGCTTCCTGTGGAAACGTCAAGAAAAAGAAAAATATTCTTAGCTCCTTTCATTTGAGAATAATGTATAAATACGCTGCATGTAACGAGATAAGTAAGAAATAAATTATGTTGTAGTAGTAATATTTTTCACTATCTGTTAAATGAAATAATCTTGAACTTATCCTTTAAAAGACCCTTATTGTATAAATACATTGCATGTAATGAGATAATTAAGTAATAAATATTTGATGTCGAAAGTGGCGTTCTAGCATTCAATGATGTGTCAACTTTGCACTAGGCGGCTTTTCTTCGCTAGCAGACTCGTTGGAGGTAGATAACGCAGCCGGCTTTGCAACAGAGATAGCAGCAGAAGGCCCCGGCTGTTCAGTAATCGTGGATGTGCCAATTTTACATTGAGATCGGCTGTGGAGTAAAAATATTTCTTTTCTATAACATAAGTGCATACATATATATATATATATACAGGGTGTCCCGTAAGTCTGGACCCATAGGGAAAAATAATAAAATTACAAAATAGTCCAAAAATTTATTACATAATCTGTTCAAAGTGTCCGCCGTTGTGTCGCACACATAGTTGAAGACGCAATCTCCACTGCGACAGCACTTTCTGAATCACAGTCGCAGAAATTTCTTGACACGCCTCCACAATGCGTGCTTTAAGGTGGAAAATGTTCTGAAGTTTGACCTCGTATACTTTGGCTTTCAAGTGGCCCCACAAATAAAAATCATAATAAAAAATAATAAAAAAATAATAATAATAAAATAATAATAATAACATAATAAAAAAATATATTATAAATCCCTATGGGTCCAGACTTACGGGACACCCTGTATATTAGTTTGGAAAAGATGATGACTCATGAATTTCATCGTAAAACAATCTAATATACTATTTCCTTAATTCGCTTGCACAGTATATAATTTGTATGCATAGAAGTTGCATTTAACTCATGCAATATTTATCTTCACGGAGTAACACAATTAAATCTAGTTTATGCATACCACACAAGCCTTATATCAGTATTTTATTTTAGTTTATTTGCGAAACAGCTCATTGGTATTTTATCGAGAATATAAAAAGTTACGTGCGCTGGTCTTCTTCATCGTCTGAAACCAGATCTATAACCTCAATTTTTGTATGAGCGGAAAAACGATGGTATGGATTTAACGTAGCTTCCGCTTTCAATACCATAGCAAATATTATTTTCTCCTCTTCGCGTGTATATTCTGGAAAGTATATATCGTCTTCAGGATTCGCCTTGACTGACTGTGTCCACCGCTCAGTCTTGATAGTATGGCTAGGCTTTGAAGAGACACCGTCTGCAATAACGGTTATTGCAACACATTCGTCATCATCAACATCTTTCACATTGTAGCATCTAGAAAAAGCAAAGAAAATCACATTATTGTGAAAAATATATAATTAACATATTCATAAAAGGGAATAGGATCTAATGAGTCGTCTTTTAATATATATGAATATAATGTTGTCTAAGATTATGAATTTCGTTACCTTATTAGCTCTTCGATGTTCTCATCAACGTCGGAAACCAGAGCTTTAACGCGCTCTGTTTGAGACTCGCTCAGTGTCAAACAGTCTAAGTCGGAGTGTTTAGCCATGTTTCCGTGAATTGTCTCGACCTAACGAATATTTCAAAGTACAACGCGAAATATAATTACACCCGTTTATATACCTGATGCTTAACCTCAGGCTATTGTAAAGATGTGTGTGTGTGTGTGTGTGTGTGTGTGTGTGTGTATATATATATATATATATATATATATATATATATGCCTATTGTTTCTCTCTCTCCTGTGAGTGAAGGGGCGTACCCCAACCAAGTGTGGGTGGCTAGAAAGTTACTATAGGCATATGGGATGCCCCTACAATTATAGCAGTTCATTATTTGTCACAGCAGGAAAAGGTTCTTGATATAGGATGACTACCTTACACAGGTTTGATGATTTTCTTTGTCAAAATTATATCTTCATCATAACGAAATTGTAGCCGAGTAATATCATGGCATGCATTTTTTGTAGCGGCTGATCATTCTAACTATTGTTTTGTTTGTGATAAATCTAGAATTTAAAAATTACTTTTTAAAAAAAATATTATTTCCGACATAATTTAAATCCGCGATGCTATAGATGGAAAAGAGACATTTCATGTAGCTAACATTTTAAAGACCAGTCATTGCATTTATCCATATTTCGGAATATGTATAGTTATACTCTTTTACACTAATGAGAATGACACAAAGTATTTTGCCGACCTGAGCGGAGAATCGAATGATTGTTGCAGTGCCAACAGATATACCAAACGGCGACACCGGTGTGACAGGGACCTATCGAGGTTAGTTAACATTTCCTTTATAATGATTTTGAATGTCGAATCAAATAAAAAAAGAAATACTGATGTAAAGATATTTTATTATTATTATATGTATTGAATATGTGTTAGGCTTTAGTTACTTACCATTGATTAATAAATAAGCATGAGTCAATTCATAAATTGGCTATTTCAAGAAGAGAAAGATATTAAACATTACTGTCAATCTCCCTTTTTAGCGCACATAACACTGAAGTTATGCATATATATATATATATATATATATTTAATTAGTTATGCCCCCGCAAGGGGGTTCTAAGCTCGTGCTCTTGAGTGCTCTTTGTGCTCGTTTGTACGTGCTTGTTCCTGGAGGTTTCACGTGCGCCCTCCCGGCCCTAGCACCCAAGGATGATGGGGCTCGACCCTGCAGTCCTTGTCATCCTTGGTCTTTTTCCACTTCGACTGTCCCCTCCACCCTTTCTTTTTCCTGTCTTTCCTCTCACTTTTTCTTTGTTTTTCCGCTGAGATATGCCCTTTAAATAGAGGCGAATCGGTTCTTCCTGAACTAAAAAAAAAAAAAAAAAAAAAAAATTAGTTATGCACTTTGGAAAGGTTTTATGTGAAGTATAGCACAGTTTTAAACTAACCGTATTAAAGCAAAGTACATATTAGTTGCACGTTTATTATTTCATGCATTAATTAATTAATGCCTTGATGTTATTTATGCTTTCGTAAAAATGAGTTATTTGTAACGAGATTTCGGGTTATTATTATATTGTATTTCAGCTATTCAAGTCGTATGTTTGAGGGACCGAGTACTTCAACACCGAATAGAGTAAGGGAGTCCTCGAGCAGGTCACGTAGGGCATTGTCATCGTCGTCTAATGATGACATGCATCCCCGAAAGAAAGCAAGGTATGATACTGTCTTAAACTATAGCTACAATGATAATTTTATGAAATTCAATAGTATGGTCAATTAAATTCTATATAAAAATATATAGCTCATAAGTAAAGGATGTAATTTCAAGGAAATTAAAATTACGTATATTATAGGAAAATTGCAAGGTAGGAACCTTACCTAAACTGAATTATTAGTAACGAAATTTCGGTTTATTATTATATTGTATTTCAGCTATTCAAGTCGTATATTTGAGGGACCGAGTACTTCAACACCGAATAGAGTAAGGGAGTCATCGCGCAGGTCACGTAGGGCATTGTCATCGTCGTCTGATGATGACACGCATCCCGAAAGCAAGGTAAGATACTGTCTTAAACTATAGCTACAATGATAATTTTATGAAAATCAATAGATCATACAATCATTTTCTATATAAAAATATATTGCTCATAATTAAAAGACGTAATTCAGGGAAAATAAATTATGTATATTAAGAGCATGTTCCGTATGCTTAATCCCGATTAAACGTATCTATTTTTCATTCTTTAGGCTAGATTTTTCAGATATGAGTGACGAGACCCATGCAGATTTTTCATTGAGCTCAGTCAGCATACGTTCTTTGCGATATTCGAACACCACGTTACTGATGTCAGATTCAGAGTTCGAATGGCTATACGAAAGATGTAAACTACCAGTTCAAGATTTCATGCTGAACCATGTTTGCCCTCCTTCAGGAAACGAGTCTCCGACTCCTGACGCTCCAAGCGTG
The DNA here is from genome assembly GCA_023014485.1 of Bathynomus jamesi. NCBI lineage: Eukaryota > Metazoa > Arthropoda > Malacostraca > Isopoda > Cirolanidae > Bathynomus > Bathynomus jamesi. Next base: position 588,358 of record JAJOZX010002923.1, on the reverse strand, counting down.
CAAATCCTGAGGAGAGAGCTCAGGTTATGCGCAAGCGGACTCGAGTTTGTCCACTGTAATATTGGAGGAAAGTTTTGGCGATATTAATTAATTAATTCTACATGTGTATTCAATAAAAAATAAAAAATAAGTGCATATTTATCTCACTCCCTTCACCGAGTGTAAAGATATTGTAAATTAGTTGTTGCGGAGGACGGTCTCCCCGCACATTTGCAAATTTTTGTCTGCTAAAAAAGAAATTATTTATATTAAAAATATTGGTTTTCCCCCGAAGAGAGCTTTTAATGATAATGACAGAGTTCTCCGTGGTTTGATCATCTATCTCTACAAGGAAATTAATTCTAGCTTAAGCTCTGAATTTCCTTTTCTTTTTTCGTAAAAAGTTTAAAAAAGAAATTATTAATTGGTTTTCATGAGTAACACTTCCATGTACATGCGAATGAAGTAGTTTTTTATTTAATTCATATTAGATGTGTCGGTTAGTGTAAGACACAACTGCTCAGAATTTTTCAGAGATGGTTTTAAAGCGGTGACGATATTAATTAAATCTACATGTGTTTAAATAAAAAATAAGTGCGTATGTATTTCACTCCCTTCACCGAGTGTAAAGATATTGTAAATTAGTTGTTGCGGAGGACGGTCTCCCATCCAACTACTACCCAGATCCAACGTCGCTTAACATCGCTGCTCGGATGAGTTATGATAAAAAGAAATTATTTATTTTAAAAATATTGGTTTTTCCCCCAAAAGAGAGTTTTTACACAGAGTTTTAATGATAATGATAGAGTTCTCCGTGGTTTGATCATCTGTCTCTACAAGGAAATTAAAGATATTGTAAATTAGTTGTTGCGGAGGACGGTCTCCCATCCAACTACTACCCAGATCCAACGTCGCTTAACATCGCTGCTCGGATGAGTTATGATAAAAAGAAATTATTTATATTAAAAATATTGGTTTTTCCCCCAAAAGAGAGTTTTTACACAGAGTTTTAATGATAATGATAGAGTTCTCCGTGGTTTGATCATCTGTCTCTACAAGGAAATTAAATATAGCTTAAACTGAATCTCCTTTTCTTTTTTCGTAAAATTGTTTTAATTCATTTTAAGGTGAAAAGTGCGTAATATTTTTTGTTTTTGAAACGCAAGAAAGGTTTGCCAAAAGAAAATAGACAGTTAATGTGTTTATTTCTTTTGCTGTTTATTATTTAATATAATTGTGTGTGTGTGTGTGTGTGTGTGTGTTAATTTTGAAAAATGTATAATAATATATCTTTCCAATTCAATAACAGAGATGTTATCTAAGATGCTGCTATAAAAATTTGCAAGTAAAGACATATAACACTGGTCAACAACAATTTTGTCACAAGGGTTTTGATGGTTGTTCTAAGTGTACTTTTTCATGCTGAATCTAAATATGAAATCAGATTTTTTCTATCAGGCTTAGTTTACTTGTGACGCTATGTTCATTTTTTCCTCATTTAGCATGATCACCGGATAAAAAAATAATAACATATAATTAAGTATATAACAATATCATAATATAAAACATTATAAAAATAATAAATATAATATATTATATTAATTAATATAACTATAATAAAATATATTAATACAGTGCTCAACTTCCAGTACCAAATCCTCCTGAACATGTAAGTTTAAGTGATGAGGAATCAAACGTAGCTGTAGCATATCACGAGGAAAAAGATGAAGACATTTCTGATCCAACATTCCAGGCTACCTGTTCCTCCAATGAACCACATTTACTGTCACAAGATCTAAATGACCTAGTTCGTGATTTGAAATTATCTAAGAAGCAGGCTGAACTTTTAGGTTCAAGATTAAAGGGTTGGAATCTACTGCAACGTGACACTAAAGTTTGTTTTTTCCGCAGCCGCCATGATGAATTCAAAGAATGGTTCTCCCATGAAGATGGACTTGTGTTTTGTAAAGATGTTAATTCAGTCATGGGGGCTCTTGGTCATGAACATAACGTGGATGAGTGGCGATTGTTCATTGACTCCTCAAAAGTCAGCTTGAAAGCAGTCCTTCTTCACAACGGAAATAAATTTCCTTCTGTACCTATTGCACATGCTGCAAACATGAAAGAGTCAGTCATACGACAACATGAAGTTGCTTTTAGAAAAGTTTCAGTATCAGAAATATAAGTGGAATATCTGTGGAGATCTGAAGGTCATTGCACTTTTGCTAGGGTTGCAGCTAGGTTACACCAAGTACTGTTGTTTTTTATGTGAGTGGGACAGTAGGGACAAGCAAAACCACTACGTTAAGAAGGATTGGCCAAAACGCACCTCACTTGTTCCAGGCAAGAAAAATGTTGTGAATAGTTCACTTGTTGACCCTGAGAAAGTGTACCTTCCTCCTTTGCATATCAAGCTTGGACTTATGAAAAACTTTGTTAAAGCGATGGATAAAGCGCAAACAGGGTTCACATACTTGAGAAATAAGTTTCCCCGGATCAGTGATGCCAAGATTAAAGAAGGCATTTTTGTAGGCCCTCAGATCAGAGAATTGTTAAGAGATGAGAGATTTGAAGGAGAGTTGAATGAAGTTGAGAAAGCTGCGTGGCAGAGTTTCAAAAGTGTCTGCACAAATTTTTTGGGAAATCACAAGGCCGAAAACTATCCTGAAATAGTAATCTTCTTAAGTCTTACCAAGCAATGGGGTGCAATATGTCATTAAAGGTTCATTTCTTGGACTCTCACTTGGACTTTTTTCCGGAAAACCTGGGTGCGGTAAGCGACGAACATGGTGAGCGTTTTCATCAGGATATTTCTGCCATGGAAAACCGTTACCAAGGCAAATGGAGCCCCAGTATATTGGCTGACTATTGCTGGACTCTTAAGAGAGACATGCATGAGGCAAAGCACAGCAGAAAATCAAAACAAGCTATTTTTTAAACTACAGGTATGTCTTTTCGATCATATTTTAATAAGTATGTAACTATATGGGTTTTTAAAAATTAAATTGCATGTCACACAAAAACCAGACCTGATAGAGAAATTTTACAAACTTATTTGGATTCAGCACAGAAAATACTATAAGAATAAAGTATTTTCATTCTTGGGACACGAAAATTTTTTTTTTTGTTGCCCAGTGTAATCAGTGCATTTAATAAAATATAATTTTATATACATTAGTAGCAAGGGACCAAATTGAAGGAGTCGAGCGAAGGATTCCCGAGACAGAGAACAAGTTGACCCAGATTCCTTTCAAAAAGGCCTCAGGGTAAACAGGTGTGATTCGTTCTGCTCCACGGAGATGAAAAATGCATTGAAATTTCCGGGATGTGAAATGTGGTTTGGAAAATTAAGCGGACGTTAGATAAAGTGTACTGCTAAGATGCGTTTAGTTCAAAAAGGAAAGTAAAAAATAATTTCTTTTCTTTAAATTTGGCTTGCTGGTATCCTCAAAGCTGCTTTTTTATTTTTCGTTGATCGTACATGGAAAACGCATTAAAATGCCCCCATATCCATTTTAAAGTTTGGAAAAAAAAATTTCGATTTTTGCTTTTTCAGATGATCATTCCGATCTTGCTATTTTTACGCATACTTCATTAACGTTTGGATCCGATTAAGACAAATGTATGCATTATTTGATTTGAGCGCTGTGGCTGGCAGTTTGTCTGAATTCACTTCGTTATTTTTATAATAATAATATATCTTTCCAATTCAATAACAGAAATGATATCTAAGATGCTGCCACAAAAATTTGCAAGATGCGTTTAGTTCAAAAAGGAAACTAAAAAATAATTTCTTTTCTTTAAATTTGGCTTGCTGGTATCCTCAAAGCTGCTTTTTTATCTTTCGTTGATCGTACATAGAAAACGCATTAAAATGCCCCCATATCCATTTTAAAGTTTGGAAAAAAAAATTTCGATTTTTGCTTTTTCGGATGATCATTCCGATCTTGCTATTTTTACGCATACTTCATTAATGTTTGGATCCGATTAAGACAAATGTATGCATTATTTGATTTGAGCGCTGTGCCTGGCCGTTTGTCTGATGAATTCACTTCTTGTTATTTTTATATTTTGTTATTTCAATAATGTTTCGATCCGTTTAAGACAAATGTATGCATTATTTGATTTGAGCACTGTCTGATGAATTCATTTCTTGTTATTGTGTGTGTAAAGCGAACCGAAAACATTATAGCAACGCTCATTGAAATCTTTTTCGCGATATAATTTACATGCACTCCATTGCAAATTCTTATCTAGCATTAAACCAAGAAATTTTGTTACAGTACACTCCTTTATGGTGATTTCATTAACATTAAATTCATCATATATTATTATTATTATTATTATTATAAAAATAACAAGTGAATTCATCAGACAAACTGCCAGGCACAGCGCTCAAATCAAATAATGCATACATTTGTCTTAATCGGATCCAAACATTAATGAAGTATGCGTAAAAATAGCAAGATCGGAATGATCATCTGAAAAAGCAAAAATCGAAATTTTTTTTTCAAAACTTTAAAATGGATATGGGGGCATTTTAATGCGTTTTCCATGTACGATCAACGAAAGATAAAAAAGCAGCTTTGATGATACCAGCAAGCCAAATTTAAAGAAAAGAAATTATTTTTTACTTTCCTTTTTGAACTAAACACATCTTAGCAGTACACTTTATCTAACGTCCGCTTAATTTTCCAAACCACATTTCACATCCCGGAAATTTCAATGCATTTTTCATCTCCGTGGAGCAGAACGAATCACACCTGTTTACCCTGAGACCTTTTTGAAAGGAATCTGGGTAAACTTGTTGTCTGTCTGTCTCGGGAATCCTTCGCTCGACTCCTTCAATTTGGTCCCTTGCTACTAATGTATATAAAATTATATTTTATTAAATGCACTGATTGTCTTTACTTGCAAATTTTTATGGCAGCATCTTAGATAACATCTCTGTTATTGAATTGGAAAGACATATTATTATACATTTTTCAAAATTAACACACACAATTATATTAAACTAGCTAAAGTGGGCCCTACAGGCCCATTTAGCTATGCCCATGGTGCTGGGGCCTTTGGCCTCATTAATTGGGGAGCCGTAAAAATATTTAGTCTGTAATGGTTGCAGCACCAGTATGAAAGTGCATAAAAAGAACTCATTTGGTAAATTTTTGAACTTAGCCGCAGATGAAATTTTGGGGGCATTCAGTTGACCTTGGTAATGGGGGAGGGGTGGGGGTAATTGGAGAGGGGTGGGGTAATGGGGAGGGGGTTGGGGTAATGGGGTAGGGGTGATGGGGAGGGGTTTAGTATGTAATGGTTGCAGCACCAGTATGAAAGTGCATAAAAAGAACTCGCTTGGTAAATTGTTGAACTTAGCCGCAGAATAAATTTCGGCTCAAAGCTGAACGCAAAAGCAAATATTTTTTACACTTTAAAATTATAATTAAAAGTAGAATTCATTACGCCTTTTCCTAATGCATTAAAATACAAATATCGCCCATATATATATATATATATCAAGAATCTTCTCTTTTCGAGCGTCACAGACAGACTGACATTCCTGGGTGTTTATAGTATTAATAATAAACAGCAAAAGAAATAAACACGTTAACTGTGTCTATTTTCTTTTGGCAAACCTTTCTTGCGTTTCAAAAACATAAAAAATATTACGCACTTTTCACCTTAAAGTGAATTAAAACAATTTTACGAAAAAAGAAAAGGAAATTCAGAGTTTGCTATATTTAATTTCCTTGTAGAGACAGACGATCAAGCCACGGAGAACTCTGTCATTATCATTAAAAACTCTTTGTGTAAAAGCTCTCTCTTTTGGGAGAAAAACCAATATTTTTAATATAAATAATTTCTTTTTATCATAACTCATCCGAGCAGCGATGTTAAGCGACGTTGGATATGGGTAGTAGTTGGATGGGAGACCGTCCTCCGCAACAACTAATTTACAATATTACACTCGGTGAAGGGAGTGAAATACATACGCACTTATTTTTTATTTAATACACATGTAAATTTAATTAATATCTCAACACTTTAAAACCATCTCTGAAAAATTCTGAGCAGTTGTATTACACTAACCGACACATCTAATATGAATTAAATAAAAAACATTACTTCATTCGCATATACATGGAAGTGTTACTCATGAAAATCAATTAATAATTTCTTTTTTAAACTTTTTACGAAAAAAGAAAAGGAAATTCAGAGCTGAAGCTAGAATTAATTTCGTTGTAGAGATAGATGATCAAACTACGGAGAACTCTGTCATTATCATTAAAAACTCTTTGTGTAAAAGCTCTCTCTCTCTTTTCGTGGGAAAACCAATATTTTTAATATAATTTCTTTTTTAGCAGACAAAAATTTGCAAATGTGCGGGGAGACCGTCCTCCGCAACAACTAATTTACAATATCTTTACACTCGGTGAAGGGAGTGAAATAAATATGCACATTTTTTATTTTTTATGGAATACACATGTAGAATTAATTAATTAATATCGCCAAAACCTTCCTCCAATATTAGTGGACAAACTCGAGTCCGCTTGCGCATAACCTGAGTCCTCTCTCCTCAGGATTGGCACGCTCGGAGCGTCAGGAGTTGGAGACTCGTTTCCTGAAGGAGGGCAAACATGGTTCAGCATGAAATCTTGAGCTGGTAGTTTACATCTTTCGTATAGCCATTCGAACTCTGAATCTGACATCAGTAACGTGGTGTTCGAATATCGCAAAGAACGTATGCTGACTGAGCTCAATGAAAATTCTGCATGGGTCTCGTCACTCATATCTGAAAAATCTAGCCTAAAGAATGAAAAATAGATACGTTTAATCGGGATTAAGCATACGGAACATGCTCTTAATATACGTAATTTATTTTCCCTGAATTACATCTTTTAATTATGAGCTATATATTTTTATATAGAATTTAATTGACCATACTATTGAATTTCATAAAATTATCATTGTAGCTATAGTTTAAGACACAGTATCATACCTTGCTTTCTTTCGGGGATGCGTGTCATCATCAGACGACGACAACGATGACAATGCCCTACGTGACCTGCGCGAGGACTCCCTTACTCTATTCGGTGTTGAAGTACTCGGTCCCTCAAATATACGACTTGAATAGCTGAAATACAATATAATAATAAACCGAAATCTCGTTACTAATAACTCATTTTTACGAAAGCATAAATAACATCAAGGCATTAATTAATTAATGCATGAAATAATAAACGTGCAACTAATATGTACTTTGCTTTAATACGGTTAGTTTAAAGCACTGTGCTATACTTCACATAAAACCTTTCCAAAGTGCATAACTAATTAAATATATATATGCATAACTTCAGGGTTATGTGCGCTAAAAAGGGAGATTGACAGTAATGTTTAATATATCTCTCTTCTTGAAAGAGCCAATTTATGAATTGACTCATGCTTATTTATTAATCAATGGTAAGTAACTAAAGCCTAACACATATTCAATACATATAATAATAATAAAATATCTTTACATTAGTATTTTTTTTTTATTTGATTGGACATTCAAAATCATTATAAAGGAAATGTTAACTAACCTCGATAGGTCCCTGTCACACCGGTGTCGCCGTTTGGTATATCTGTTGGCAATGCAACAATCATTCGATTCTCCGCTCAGGTCGGCAAAATACTTTGTGTCATTCTCATTAGTGTAAAAGAGTATAACTATACATATTCCGAAATGCACCCAAGGATGATGGGGCTCGACCTGCAGTCCTTGGTCTTTTTCCACTTCGACTGTCCCCTCCACCCTTTCTTTTTCCTCTGTCTTTCCTCTCACTTTTTCTTTGTTTTTCCGCTGAGATATGCCCTTTAAATAGAGGCGAATCGGTTCTTCCTGAAAAAAAAAAAAAAAAAAAAAAAAAACATTCCGAAATATGGATAAATGCAATAACTGGTCTTTAAAATGTTAGCTACATGAAATCTCTCTTTTCCATCTATAGCATCACAGATTTAAATTATGTCGGAAATAATATTTTAAAAAAAAAAGTAATTTTTAAATTCTAGATTTATCACAACCAAAACAATGGTTAGAATGATCAGCCGCTACAAAAAATGCATGCCATGATATTACTCAGCTACAATTTCGTTATGAAGAAGAGTAATTTTGACAGAAATCATCAAACCTGTGTAAGGTAGTCATCCTATATCAAGAACCTTTTCCTGCTGTGACAAATAATGAACTGCTATAATTGTAGGGGCATCCCATATGCCTATAGTAACTTTCTAGCCACACCCACACTTGGTTGGGGTAGGCCCCTTCACTCAGGAGAGAAACAATAGGCCTACATGTGTGTGTATATATATATATATATATATAATATATATATAATATATATACACACACACATCTTTACAGTAGCCTGAGGTTAAGCATCAGGTATATAAATGGGTGTAATTAATTTCGCGTTGTACTTTGAAATATTCGTTAGGTCGAGACAATTCACGGAAACATGGCTAAACACTCCGACTTAGACTGTTTGACATTGAGCGAGTCTCAAATAGAGCGCGTAAAAGCTCTGGTTGCCGACGTTGATGAGAACATCGAAGAGCTAATAAGGTAACGAAATTCATAATCTTAAACATTATATTCATATATATTAAAAGACGACTCATTAGATCCTATTCCCTTTTATGAATATGTTAATTATATATTTTTCACAATAATGTGATTTTCTTTGCTTTTTCTAGATGCTACAATGTGAAAGAAGTCGATGATGACGAATGTGTTGCAATAACCGTTATTGCAGACGGTGTCTCTTCAAAGCCGAGCCATACTATCAAGACTTAGCGGTGGACACAGTCAGTCAAGGCGAATCCTGAAGACGATATATACTTTCCAGAATATACACGCGAAGAGGAGAAAACAATATTGGCTATGGTATTGAAAGCGGAAGCTACGTTAAATCCATACCATCGTTTTTCCGCTCATACAAAAATTGAGGTTATAGATCTGGTTTCAGACGATGAAGAAGACCAGCGCACGTAAGTAACTTTTTATATTCTCGATAAAATACCAATGAGCTGTTTCGCAAAGTATAAACTAAGATAAAATACTGATATAAGGCTTGTGTGGTATGCATAAACTAGATTTAATCGAGTTACTTCGTGAAGATAAATATTGCATGAGTTAAATGCAACTTCTATGCATACAAATTATATACTGTGCAAGCGAATTAAGGAAATAGTATATTAGATTGTTTTACGATGAAATTCATGAGTCACCTTTTCCAAACTATATATATATATATAATGTATGCACTTATGATGTTATAGAAAAGAAATATTTTTACTCCACAGCCGATCTCAATGTAAAATTGGCACATCCACGATTACTGAACAGCCGGGGCCTTCTGCTGCTATCTCTATTGCAAAGCATGATGTTGCAAAGCCGGCTGCGTTATCTACCTCCAACGAGTCTGCTAGCGAAGAAAAGCCGCCTAGTGCAAAGTTGATACATCATTGAATGCTAGAACGCCACTTTCGACATCAAATATTTATTACTTAATTCTCATTACATGCAATGTATTTATACAATAAGGGTCTTTTAAAGGATAAGTTCAAGATTATTTCATTTAACAGATAGTGAAAAATATTACTATTACAACATAATTTATTTATTACTTATCTCGTTACATGCAGCGTATTTATACATTATTCTCAAATGAAAGGAGCTAAGAATATTTTTCTTTTTCTTGACGTTTCCACAGGAAGCGTAAGTTGTATGCTACTGACTATGATAGCTCGGATGATTTTCAACCTGTGCCGAAAAGGCGTATAAGCCGACTAAGAAAGCGCAGAAAATATACCACACAGGTTTTACTGATGAGTAATGAATGAATGGATGGATGTGCATTCAATAAAAATAAAAAATAAGTGCATATTTGTTTCACTTCCTTCATCGAGTGTAAAGATATTGTAAATTAGTTGTTGCGGAGGACGGTCTCCCCGCACATTTGCAAATTTTTGCCTGCTAAAAAAGAAATTATTTATATTAAAAATATTGGTTTTCCCCGAAAAGAGAGAGCTTTTACACAGAGTTTTTAATGATAATGACAGAGTTCTCCGTGGTTTGATCATCTATCTCTACAAGGAAATTAATTCTAGCTTAAGCTCTGAATTTCCTTTTCTTTTTTCGTAAAAATTTTAAAAAGAAATTAATTGGTTTTCATGAGTAACACTTCCATGTACATGCGAATGAAGTAATGTTTTTTATTTAATTCATATTAGATGTGTCGGTTAGTGTAAGACACAACTGCTCAGAATTTTTCAGAGATGGTTTTAAAGTGTTAACGATATTAATTAAATCTACATGTGTATTAAATAAAAAATAAGTGCGTATGTATTTCACTCTCTTCACCGAGTTTAAAGATATTGTAAATTAGTTGTTCCGGAGCACAGTCTCACATCCAACTACTACCCAGATCCAACGTCGCTTAACATCGCTGCTCGGATGAGTTATGATAAAAAAATTATTTATATTAAAAATATTGGTTTTTCCCCCAAAAGAGAGAGAGCTTTTACACAGAGTTTTAATGATAATGATAGAGTTCTCCGTGGTTTGATCATCTCTCTCTTCAAGGAAATTAAATATAGCTTAAACTCTGAATTTCCTTTTCTTTTTCGTAAAATTGTTTTAATTCACTTTAAGGTGAAAAGTGCGTAATATTTTTTGTTTTTGAAACGCAAGAAAGGTTTGCCAAAAGAAAATAGACACACGTGTTTATTTCTTTTGCTGTTTATTATTTAATATAATTTTGTGTGTGTGTGTGTGTGTGTGTGTGTGTGTGTGTGTACAGTACACTCCTTTATGGTGATTTCATTAACATTAAATTCATCAAGATATACATTTCTTTTATTTGTAAAAAATCATGAAATTTGTTTTACTGATATTTAGGAAGAGTTTATTGGGGGCCAACCATTTCATTACAATGATGAATTCTGAATGAAATATATTCTTAGCTGTATTAACATCTTTGCAAGAAAAAAAGAGTTGTATCATCTGCAAACAATATGAAGTTCAGTATATCAGATGAACGTGGAAGGTCATTTATATATAATAAAAATAACAGTGGACCCAGCACTGAGCCCCGTGGCACACCATGTTTGGCAAGCGCTTTAGTGGAGCAAACCTTATTTACTGATACAAAATTATATCTATCGGGCAAATAACTTAAATCAATCACTGATTGCCCCTCTAAAGCCGTAACAATACAATTTATTAAGTAGAATATTATGGTCTATTACATCAAACGCCTTACTCAAATCCATAAATATTGATATCATTATTTCTTTTTTCTCCTTAGCTATATTTACATTTTCCATAAGATTTAAAATAGCCATTTCCGTTGTTCTATTATTACGGAAGCCATATTGATTTGGAGATTTGGACTTTTAAGGGTAACAGCTGCTTCCAGGCCTTTAGAAGGGCGTACATAGTTCGTTTCAATGCGACTCGTTGCATGTCGCAACCACGTTTGCTTCGCTTAATGCAAAGGGTGCACGGTTCAGTTTTCGCGCTCAATCATCTCAACAGGAAACTTGGTAGTGGAAATTTGTTTCCTTTGTGGGTTGAGTATCATTACTATATATATATATATATATATATATATATATATATATATATATATTATATATATATACATATACAGTACTGGCCAAATTATTAGGAATTTTTTAAAATTTCATTTTTTGGTATAAAATGTTAAATTAAACCAATTTTAAACGTTGAAAAGTTATTTATTTCTACACAAGAATACATGGTCATTATTTAGCAATAGTTTAGTACTTAGTTTGACCCACCTTAGCTGCCATAATGGCTGCGACACGCTTCGGCATGCCATGAATCAATTTTTTGCATAATTCTTTAGTCGAACGAAGCGTGTTTGTTCGTCAGTTGTCGTTTGGTTGTCGTGCGATGCGGGTGTGTTTCTCTTTCTTTTACGTGTCATTGTAACTACCGTTTAATTTAAATAGTGTATTTACCCAATTTCGGCAATTATTTGTTACAGTTTTTAAGTGAATTTGAAAATGGGGCGAAAGAATGACTTGAGTCCACGGAAAATTGGGCAAATACAGGTTTTATTAACTTCTACATTTAAACAAAAGGAAATCGCTGCCAAACTCCATGTTTCACCACAGTCAGTACTTCGTATTAAGAAAAAAAATGGTATTTGGAGAAAATGTAGGCCCCAAAAGGGTTGGAAGATGCGGCAGAAAAAGGGTAACGACTCCAAGAACTGATAGACAGATTGCAATTTTGTCTCTTAGAAATAGAAGAGCTACTTGCAAAAACATTTCCAGTAGTCTAGCGGCTGATGGCATCAATATTAGTCGTAGAACAGTCAACAGGAGGCTTCTAACTGCCGGCTTCAAAGCCTACCGCCCAAGGAAGAAGCCCAGGCTCACTGAGGCTATGAAGAAGGCACGTTTTGCATGGGCAAAGGAACACATTAACTGGACTAGTGAGGATTGGGAACAGGTAAGAATAATATTTAACATTAAATAGAATGTTAATACAGTAAATACAGTATGCATAGAAGTGTATTTACAGTACGTGATAAAACTGCAGTAAAATATCTGTAAAGCAGCAAGTCATACTGTACTTCGTTTTAGCTGTACTTCATACGCTATGCACTGACTCTTTCACAGGGCTTTCTTTGATTGCAGGTGGTGTTCTCCGATGAGTCAACGATTGCCGTGCTTGACGATCGTGTTCAAAGTGTAAGAAGGAGGCCTGGAGAAGAATTTTTGCCTGAGTGTCTGATGAAAACGGTGAAATTTCCACAAAAGATCATGGTTTGGGGAGCAATTTCTGTGCATGGAACTAGTCGTTTGAGCATTGTTGATGGGAATATGAACCAAGTCAAGTATATAGAAGTACTAAGAAGACGTCTACTACTGCCTCAAATAAGGGAATGGTATGGTAATAGACGTTGGATTTTTCAACAAGAGACAGCTCCATGCCACACGGCAAAGTCGGTTAAAAAATGGTGTCATGAAAATAGTGTTCGGTTGCTCCCATGGGCTGGAAATTCTCCAGACATGAACCCAATCGAAAGTTTATGGTGTATTTTAAAGGACGTAATCCATGAAACGCCGATAACAACAAAACACCAACTCATAGAGCGACTTATTCAAGTCTGGTTTCACTCTACACGTATTAAGGAATTATGCAAAAAATTGATTCATGGCATGCCGAAGCGTGTCGCAGCCCTTAAGGCAGCTAAGGGGGGTCAAACTAAGTACTAAACTATTGCTAAATAATGACCATGTATTCTTGTGTAGAAATAAATAACTTTTCAACGTTTAAAATTGGTTTAATTTAACATTTTATACCAAAAAAGGAAATTTTTAAAAAATTCCTAATAATTTGGCCAGTACTGTATATATATATATATATTATATAGTCTTTTCATTTTCGTACAGTTTTTCCATTAGGGTATGTAAACAATAAGTACGCTTGTGGCTATGGTACACTCGACGGATCAACTTGAAAATTTCGCCTCAACAATGTAGTGATCAAGAATATTTTAAAAGTTTTAAAATCCATAATTGGAATTGAAACTTAAATAGGGGTAATTAAAACGGAAACATTAAAATTGAGAAACTTCTGCACAAGTAATAACTTTCGAATGATTGCATGCTTGCATCCCTTGTACTTCTGTATTGCGTATTTTAGTAGTTTTGCTTTGTATCTGATTTATTTTAACTGTTCTTTATTGAAATTATAACTCCAGTAGATGAAATTATAAATCATTTTCTTCCGAGTTTTTTGAGGGCACTTTCTTCAACGGTTACGGCAATAAAAAGTAGAAAAAAAATTGGCTGGTAGATAAATGGATCACCTTAGTTCATCGGTAAGAATAAGCACGCGAATGAAAAAAAGTTTAATATTGATGTTATGGTTAACGATGATTTCTTTGTGTTCTTGATTGAATTCGATAACTGATCAAACGGATGTAAAGTGTATACAAAAGAGTACTGAACGATATGAAGGCCATTTATATAGAGCATAGGTTGCCCTATAATTTGACCTGTGAAATATTATTAAACAGCGATCTTTTGCTAAGCTAATTGAATTGTTAATATTGTTTTAATTCACTTTAAGCGAGATGATGTGATAGTGAGCAATGAATCCCTGAGGTGTATTTCTGATTCGGTTTCCACATTAAGTTGTACGTCTAATGCGGGGTGAAAAACAATCTTTCCAATTCGGCGAAAAGGAGTTAATTATTATTACTACTGTAATTTGTACCACCCTATACATATATATATATATATATATATATATATATATATATATATAAATAATGTGTGTGATCCTCACTTTCTCTGACAAAAATCTGTGTGTGTGTGTGTGTGTGTGTGTGAGTGTGTATTAATTTTGAAAAATGCATAATAATAATAATAATAATTATAATATACCTTTCTATTTTTTATTCATTCATTCATTTCAATAAACTAAGATGATGATGCCATACAAATTTGCAAGTAGAGAGAAATAATCAACGCATTTAATAAAAACTTTTTTTTTTTTATTTACAAGAGAAACGCACGGAAAGCTAGAAGAGGATGTGAATTGAGTCTTTGAGAGAGGAAGTTCGAACCAAATTCATTCTCGTCCGATCGTACCTTTCAAAAAGGCCTCGGGGTAAACAGGTGTGATTCTTTGGCGTTTCTGCTCCTCACTCCTCGTGAAAGAAAGTAAATAAAACGGTGTTTAATAATTGATTCTCTTAAAAGGAGAAAATTTATTTGCTTCAAATTAATATATTTTTGGCATTTTTTCTGATTTTCATTCACACAATATGTACAGAGGTGTGTGTGTGTGTGTGTGTGTGTGTGTGTGTGTGTGTGTAGATTTGAGAATATGTTAATGGAACGAATTCTTTTGCTAAGCCAATTGTTTAGTGTTTTTTTTATTGTTAATATTGTTTTAATTCACTTTAACCCTTACAATACTCATGGGAGCTTGAGCGCCGATATGACAGAATGCTCATGGTAGCCTGGGCACCGCAAAAAATTATCGTAAATATATTGGTCATTTAAGAGTGTGCACGGCAGGAAATTAATGTAAATATGTATTGTAATATATATTTATATATATCCCTATGTATATGTATCATATACATACATATATATATATATATACATATATATATACAGTACTGGCCAAATTATTAGGAATTTTTTTAAAATTTCATTTTTTGGTATAAAATGTTAAATTAAACCAATTTTAAACGTTGAAAAGTTATTTATTTCTACACAAGAATACATGGTCATTATTTAGCAATAGTTTAGTACTTAGTTTGACCCACCTTAGCTGCCATAATGGCTGCGACACGCTTCGGCATGCCATGAATCAATTTTTTGCATAATTCCTTAACCTCTTATGGACTAAATATATAAGGAAAGGTTTAAAAAAATAACTGTTGTTTTTTTTATGTTTATTTGAGACTTAAAAGTGAAAAATGATGAATAAATTTTTATTAATTCGTCTAATTAGCAAAAAATGGGTGTGTGCCACATTTGGCACAACCGGCCATAATGGTAAAAACGTTTTCTCATACACTAGTTGGTACCTTGGCAAAAACATTACTATTTATGATTTACTTTGTATGAAAATCATAAAAACAATTACCTTTTATATTGAGACATAAATGTATGTCACATTTTTTACATTTGATTGTACTTTTCCTTTGGCAAGCAGGATTTTTACATCTCTGACGGTCAAAGATGATAGGCCAATGACCATATCCATCATTCCTGACACTTTCATTAGGTATAGGTTTACACGACCCTTTTCGTTTTTTTTCTGCAAAAAGTGAGTCCACTGACTCTGAGCGTGGACGTCCACGTTTTTGCCTGTTAAGATTTTTACCTTGCATGCATAAACTTTCTGCTACTTGCGTTCGGAATTCCAAAAGATCAATTCGCTTTTTTGCTGGAACATCAAAAGACTGACAATCTCTACAGTAAAGTAACCAACAATTAACAATAACCATGTCAATGAAGTGGAAGAATAATCTATGATAAAACTTCTTTGACCTTATTTCAGTACGGTAATATGAGATCAACCATCAAGAAGATCTACCCCCCCCATATGCTTATTATACATTTTCACCATCTGTGGGCATGACACCTCTACATATTCCTTTTGTTTTCTGTCATATCTACGAACATTTTGAGCAGTATGACCACTACCAACAGTGCCTGCAAGAGTCACACACTTGTTGTCATGCCACTTCACGTACCCGAATTTCAGCTCTTGAATTGTTGCCTCCTTTTCTTCATAAGACCCTCGGCCTCGCTTTTTCAGCTCCCATCACTAACTATCTTACAGTTCCCTAGTCTGTTTGACCTTACAGTTCCTAATGAATATATTCCTTTGTCATGTAATGCTGACAAAGTTTTAGAGAGGTAAACCAGTTGTCAAAGACAAGACAGTGGACAGTTGTGATAGGAATAATTTCTGCCAGCCTCATTACAATGTTTTGAAGAAGCCCCAAATCAATCGAGCTTAGCCATGGTTCAATCTTTCCTTGTGTAGATTTCAAAGTTGTGGACTAATCCAGTGCTATCACTGAGAACAAAGATTTTATATCCCCACTTGTAAGGCTTACTGGGGATATATTGTTTGAGGGATGAGCGTCCCTTGAATGGACGATTTGCTCATCTATACATAGCATCTGTGGTTTAGGAAAACTTTGGAATTTGGGTAATAAACATTCTATTAGTGGTCTAATTTTGAAAAGCCTATCTTTATTTCTGTCATTAGGTTCGGGCATATTGGTGTTGTCATTGAAATGCAAGCAGCTTTTAATTTTTTTCCCACCGGTCCCTTGAAAAATACTCAGAAATATGGGGAATTCTAGTAAAGAAAATTCCAATACATCCTTGTACGTGGTAAATTTATGACTGACATGTACATGACTGTTCCTAAAAATTGTTCAAGTTCTTGCCTTGTAAGTTTTAATGGACTATCTGGGTTTACCTGAACAGCAAATAAATTTGATTGCTCAACTATAAAATCCAAAGTATTGTCTTCAAAAAAGTATCTAAAATACTGTATAGGAGTTTGAATGGAGATGCATGGCTGAATGTCACCTTGAAATTTCGGTATTTCACGAGCAGAAGTTCCAGTCCTAATGGTTTTCCATATAATAGGTCTTGCAGAGCGTTCTTTTTCTGCTGGAGTAGGCGTAACATTCTCTTCATCTGCAATACGATACATACAAACGGTAATAGTAAGTAAAGAATAACACATCTGTATAATATAAATAAAATAGAACAAACGATCAAATAGTAAAAAAAATCATCAATCAAAAAGTATTACAGGCCTACATCCTTACTGCTGTAAGCAAATCTTATAAGAATTTGGAAATAGGCTTATTTCTTATAAAAAAATTTTATTTCAGTATATATTTTATCATATAATGTACCTATTACACATATCATTACACATACACTATAGTGAGAAGATATATACTTTCATTTTGTATGCTATCATACCTGTACTGCTTTCGGTAGAATCAATGCATTCTTCATTCACTGAAGCTACAGGTGAGAACTCTTCATCACTATTGCTAACCTCATCTTGATCACTTCCTTCTGGAATTGGGAAAAACCACATGCTTTTGTTTTTCCTTGCAGGTCTTTTGTAAAACTGCGCTGATTCCATCTGAAGCATAGAATTTTTTTATATAAATATAGGCCTATATAGTAAATATATAATCTGATATATAAAATAATGTATAATAAAAATATATAAATATGATATAAATAACCTAACGCATAGATAATGTATAAAAGCTCAAAAGAGTAGGCTAATAAATCAAGAATTAGTAGGCTAATAAATCAAGACTTGAAAAACATGGCTGCCATTTATATTGCCTCCATTTCCTGATGTGCCAATTTTGGCACAAGCATATTTACTAAAAAATCTACCATTCAATAAATGTTCTCAATGAAAATATGCTACAAATTCATTATAACAACGTAAATAATCATTTACAAATGTTAACAATCATAACTTACCTGTAAAGATTGGAAAAATTACACAAGAAAGTAGCACAGGTTGAATCAGGAACACAACTGCATCTTCCGTGAATGAAAACCATGGGTACTAACAAAAAAAACTGCCAAATGTCGTTAGATTTGCCTTCAGTCGAAATGCGCTCGTGCCAAATACGGGTCATTCGTCAAAAGTAGCAAAAAATGAATCATATTTCATATAGAGCACATAATTCAGTTCGTGCCAAAAATGGCACGGTCGTCGTTAAGAGGTTAATACGTGTAGAGTGAAACCAGACTTGAATAAGTCGCTCTATGAGTTGGTGTTTTGTTGTTATCGGCGTTTCATGGATTACGTCCTTTAAAATACACCATAAACTTTCGATTGGGTTCATGTCTGGAGAATTTCCAGCCCATGGGAGCAACCGAACACTATTTTCATGACACCATTTTTTAACCGACTTTGCCGTGTGGCATGGAGCTGAGTCTTGTTGAAAAATCCAACGTCTATTACCATACCATTCCCTTATTTGAGGCAGTAGACGTCTTCTTAGTACTTCTATATACTTGACTTGGTTCATATTCCCCTCAACAATGCTCAAACGACTAGTTCCATGCACAGAAATTGCTCCCCAAACCATGATCTTTTGTGGAAATTTCACCGTTTTCATCAGACACTCAGGCAAAAATTCTTCTCCAGGCCTCCTCCTTACACTTTGAACACGATCGTCAAGCACGGCAATCGTTTGACTCATCGGAGAACACCACCTGCAATCAAGAAAGCCCTGTGAAAAAGTCAGTGCATAGCGTATGAAGTACAGCTAAAACGAAGTACAGTATGACTTGCTGCTTTACAGATATTTTTACTGCAGTTTTATCACGTACTGTAAATACACTTCTATGCATACTGTATTTACTGTATTAACATTCTATTTAATGTTAAATATTATTCTTACCTGTTCCCAATCCTCACTAGTCCAGTTAATGTGTTCCTTTGCCCATGCAAAACGTGCCTTCTTCATAGCCTCAGTGAGCCTGGGCTTCTTCCTTGGGCGGTAGGCTTTGAAGCCGGCAGTTAGAAGCCTCCTGTTGACTGTTCTACGACTAATATTGATGCCATCAGCCGCTAGACTACTGGAAATGTTTTTGCAAGTAGCTCTTCTATTTCTAAGAGACAAAATTGCAATCTGTCTATCAGTTCTTGGAGTCGTTACCCTTTTTCTGCCGCATCTTCCAACCCTTTTGGGGCCTACATTTTCTCCAAATACCATTTTTTCTTAATACGAAGTACTGACTGTGGTGAAACATGGAGTTTGGCAGCGATTTCCTTTTGTTTAAATGTAGAAGTTAATAAAACCTGTATTTGCCCAATTTTCCGTGGACTCAAGTCATTCTTTCGCCCCATTTTCAAATTCACTTAAAAACTAACAAATAATTGCCGAAATTGGGTAAATACACTATTTAAATTAAACGGTAGTTACAATGACACGTAAAAGAAAGAGAAACACACCCGCATCGCACGACAACCAAACGACAACTGACGAACAAACACGCTTCGTTCGACTAAAGAATTATGCAAAAAATTGATTCATGGCATGCCGAAGCGTGTCGCAGCCATTATGGCAGCTAAGGTGGGTCAAACTAAGTACTAAACTATTGCTAAATAATGACCATATATTCTTGTGTAGAAATAAATAACTTTTCAACGTTTAAAATTGGTTTAATTTAACATTTTATACCAAAAAATGAAATTTTAAAAAAATTACTAATAATTTGGCCAGTACTGTGTGTATATATATATATATATATATATATATATATATATATATATATATATATATACATACTAATAACTAAATTGAAATATTATTGTATGTTACTCACCATAATAATCCATCCAGATATGAAGAAAATCCTTTAGATATGAAATAAATCCTTTTCTTTATTGAAAAAAATAGTTAATCCTTTTAGTAATGTGAACAAAAATCTTGTAAACTCAAATAAAAAAATCCTTGTTACAAAAAAATCCTTTTTCTTTAGCACTTAGTATTTTGATAAGGTATGAAAGTCGCGGAAACATGAAATGCATAATGGGACCTTACATTCGGCACACCAAGTGGTAATTCGTGTTTCTTTTTTAGGTTTCAGTTGAGAGTTGTGGCAGACATGACATCATCTTTGAATCCGTCTTTTTTCACCCTCTCCAATGTAGTCCAAGTAGTGCCGTGCAATGATATTTTTTCCTATAAGTCTATTAGGGATATTGACAACAGATCTGCCTCTTTTCAAATTTACGAGTTGCCCATGATCGGCTAACAATTGTTTTATCACTTCTAAAGCAAATTCTCGAACTGTTAGTCGCTTTTGATTAGTGTGCACAAATATATGATGTGCATTCAAGAGTGCCATATCTACCATGTGGAAAAACAACTTTCTATACCACTTCAATGATTTACGTGTAGAGTCAATGAATCCAATTTGCATGTCCGATTTATCAATAAGCCTCATGTTTTTTGTGTAATCCATTACATCTGGCTTCTCGATGGTCATGTCATTTCTATCCTTTTTACCAGAATCAACCATTACACCTTTGTGTATTGTTGTCAGTAAATGTACATCCCTTTTGTCTGTATATTTCACAGCCAAAATTGGACCACTACTTTGGCACTGCACTTTTCTAGATGCATCTTTTGGGAATTTAGGCATATTCTTTCTATTTAGGCGAACAGTACCGCAAGAACCTGTAGAATGCTGATCAAGAAAATGACAGAGAGCAGGGCTTGTATACCAATTATCACTATAGAATATATGGCCTTTATCTAAATATGGTTCAATCATCATCTTTACTACTGCACCCAATATACCTAGAGTGTCCTTACGATCAATGTCCGTAGTTGCACCAGTGTATATAATCAGATCCAAAACAGCACCTGTTTTGCATTCGCAAAGCACAAATACTTTTATCCCAAAACGATGCCGCTTTGATGGGATATATTGCTTGAAATGTATGCGACCTTTGAATAGAATGAGCGATTCATCAATCACCAATTTTTGGTATGCCTTTATGCAATTTCTGAATGAGTTTTGGAATAAAGTCAGTATAGGCCTAATTTTATACAAGGAATCAGAACTGTCATTTGGCACCTCACTGTCAGCAAAGTGGAGGAAACGCAAAATAAGGAGATAAACATCACGTTGCATATACTTTGAAAATATTGGAGTGTCAATTAGCGAATCTGAAGCCCAGTAATCCACCACCCTGTGTTTTTTTGTATGAGGCATAAGCATGGTAAAAGCTAGAAATACATACATATCGTCTTTTGTCATCTTTCCATTTATGTACTCGAGAGAATGGCGTTGGTGGACTTTTCTGTATTTTATACTGATGAAATTTATTTGTTTATCGAACAATTATTTCAATCATATCGTCGTCCACAAAATACTTGAAATAATCAGATTGCTTAGAGCTGGAATTGCTGCATGATATCCCTGAATTAGTATCATCAAAAACATAATTTTTCGGAGAAAAATTTGAGTTCTCGCGCCATTCAAAGGAAGCATTGTTATCAGTTATCACTTGTATTCTGTGCACATATCGTTTGATTTTCGTCAGAATCGGTATCTGAATATGAAGATACATCACTTACCACTTCACTATCACTGTTACAACTTGATTCACTATCAAATAAACAGTTAATAATTTCATCTTCATCCAAACACTTTCTTTTAGCTCTAACAACACTCACACTGGGGTTATCCATTTTCACTAAATACACTGACTGCAGTATAGCCTATTGTCGCCAGGCTAATGCAGATTATATTCTCGTACAGTTATGCATTCATACAAAAGATAAATTATACTATCTATCAGTATAATACAATAGTACATACTACAGGGTGGGCCGTAAGTTTCCATACATAGGAAAAATTAAACGTTTGTTTTTATGTTTCAGATACCCTAAGAATATGCGTTTGACGTAAGATCTTGTTTACTGATGAAGCAAATTTTTACGTCAATGGAGAGGTTAATCGGCAAAACATACGTTATTGGAGTAATGCTAACCCTAACTGGCTGAGTCCGACGAAGATGCAAGGTGCCGGTAAAGTGATGGTGTGGGCCGGGATATGGGGTGACAGAATTATTGGACCAATTTTTGTCAGTGGAAATCTTAATGCCGAAAGGTATCTTAACATGTTTCAAGAAGAGATTTTCCCATCCCTGCTAAACGAGGAAGGTAACTTCCCAGTTTACTTCCAGCAAGATGGGAGCTCCACCTCATTATGGTCTTCACGTGCGTCGGTATTTGGATCAGCAGTTTCCGGATGCTTGGATTGGTCGGCGTGGTCCTGTGGAGTGGCCTCCCAGATCCCCAGATCTCACCCCCCTTGATTTCTATCTTTGGGGGCACTTGAAGGCCATGGTGTATCAGGAAAAGATACGAGACAAATCATCTAAAGGAACGTATCACCAACGCCATTACAAGCATAACGTCAACTGTGCTAATGCGTGTTCATCAACAGTGGGGAACACTTATTGAAATGTGTTTTCAAAACAATGGCAACCATGTAGAGCATATTATATAAATAAAAATGGTTGTCCATAAAAAAATGTTTATTTTTCCTATGTATGGAAACTTACGGCCCACCCTGTATATGTTACTAGTATATAATATATATTACTATAAGTATAACATACTATATATATAATATAAAATGAATAAAAAATAACATTTTATAAATAT
This sequence comes from Bathynomus jamesi, assembly GCA_023014485.1. Classification (NCBI taxonomy): domain Eukaryota; kingdom Metazoa; phylum Arthropoda; class Malacostraca; order Isopoda; family Cirolanidae; genus Bathynomus; species Bathynomus jamesi. The sequence continues at coordinate 565,580 of JAJOZX010002923.1, read as the reverse complement.
TATTTCGATTGGAAATAAACAAAAAAGTCATGAAAGTCATAAGATTCATAAGAAAACACACGACTTTATATAACTGAAAAACGAAAAAAATTATTTGTTATCGTTTGATTTTTTTTTTTAGAAAGAAAGAATGACCCTTGAAAGGGTAACTATAAATTTTTTTTAAAAATCTCATAGAACGCCTCAAAATATTGTTCAAAGTACAGGCATTTTTGGCATTTTTTAGGCATTTACAGGCGCGTGTCGGTGCACAAATTGAGCATTGTAAGGGTTAAGGTGAAAATCCGTTTATATAATTATATATATATATCAGGAATGACAAAATTAAATAGACGGCTATTATGATTCTATAGGGAATGACAAAATTAAAGACAGTTAATATGATTCTTTCTATATATATATAAGGTAAAGAGAAAGTTGTTCATTTGTGTGTGTATTTCGTCTGAACTAATATTTTTACGATTGTACGTACTATATTTTTGTGCAGTAGAAGGCAAATTCTATTTATTTAATTAATAATCATTTTCTTTTTGTCAATTTCGATTTTAAGTCTGTATGCTTTGGTAACGAATTAAAATGGCATCTAGCAACTCACCATTTTAATTGTACAGGTATACATTATTAGGGTATCTGGCAACTCAACCATCATCTATATAAGACCCGCTTGGCTTTGGAGCTGGTAGTTTGATGATGACAGCTGTTGAATAAAGAACTCTCTCCTTTCCTTCTTTGGTTAAGACAGCTTAGTTTCCCTTTGGGGGACTAGGACCTCCCACCTTGTCCCCCCAAAGTCCTCCTCCGTCTATCCTTTCACTCTTAGGCTAAGGCAACCCCTTTGGGGGGAGGTCATCAGTGCTGGACTTACCTATAAGCTAAATAAGCTATAGCTTAGGGCCACACACCCTCGGGGGCCTCATTTTTTTAAATATATTTTTATTTTATCATTAGTTTTATTCTTTAACACTAATTCATCAAAAATTATATATATATATATATATATATATATATAATATATATATATATATATATTTTTTCTTTATCATTAACATTAATATAAAAAAATAATAATTATAGTAATAATTATTTTAAATTTTTTTACCCGAATTTTTTTAGAGAAGGGCCTCAAATTTCATATAGCTTAGGGCCTCAGCAGGTGAAAGTCCGGCCCTGGAGGTCATCCTTCCTTCTCCCCACTTGGCTCCTTCTAAGCCAGCTGGCTGATTAGGAGCCTATAAGACAACGCCTACTCGGCTGAAGTCTTATTATGTACTTGGCTCTTGCCAGGTGAACACCTCTCCTCCTTTCTTTCTCTTGGGGGATAACGCCGCCTCCAAGTTTCATGACCCCTAGTTACACCTGCAGCATCCCCACCCCCTTTGCAACATTTGTTCATTATATCTTGCAACATTCCTGTACTCTACCCTTTTTCGGCTATACTACTATAGTGTATATATGTATATAGTATAGTATATATATATATAGACAGACACACGGTGTTTCAGGTCGACCCTAGAAATATGGAAATTGGCAGAATTTGGTATTTGAAGTGTCATAATAATTCCTACTTAATTGCTACAAATTCCCCCAATTTCCATATTTCTAGGGTCGACCTGAAGCACCGTATATATATATATAATATGTGTGTATGAATATACTCGTAGAAACTTCGAAATGAACACACAATCCCCTTAATATTAGTAGTTTTTATATTATTTTAAAATATGGCAAGAAATAGCCGACTGAAAATTTATAAAATTAAAATCACATTTTGGTCATGTATTTTGGTTATACAGGGTATCTGGCAAAGATTTGAAATAAAATAAAATTTCATACCTCTTAAAACAAAGTGAATTAAAAAAAAAAAACATTCGACACTTAGTAGCTAGACTCACCAAGTTTATGAACCCCATTCATACTATCTATCGTAAAAAAAAAACTTTCTCACTATTATTAGAAACCTCTCGTTATCCCGAGAGATAGGGCACCGACTGGATGCGTGTGTGTCGAGCTACAAATGATGCACACATCGAGATTGTCAAATTCCCTAAAATAATCTGGTGAATGTAACCTTCGTACGTTGCCGATGTTCGTAGCTCAGTGGTTAACACCGTTCCCCTCTAAGCCAAATGAAGACACTGAGGCCGGGGGAGGGGTCGAATCCCGATATTGCTGGCAATAACAACAACAAGTATTTGTTGACCTGAACGCCGTCTCATTTTCTAGCCCTCCTCGACCAATTACGATTATTAACCTTCGTATGTTGGAAACCTCTCATTTACAGTATAAATATTTATTTAACTTCAGATCTTTCTTTGACACCCTGTATTTAAATCTAAATTACTTTTGGTTAAAGGCGTTATTCTCTTCTAGAATAAAGCTGTTATTTGGCATCTTTATTAATCTTCATGATCAACTACAAGACCGACATCGTCCCTTCTGTTCAGCCAATAAAGTGCTCTGAAATATAAGTATAAACGCGATAAAAGACACGTAATTTCCTTAGCTATAATGTAGGATTTAATTAAATTCAATTATAATACATTTTGCCTTTGAAACTAAATTAAACTCTGCTCAACAACTAATCATTCCAAAACGAGTAAAAACTAAAGATGCTACAGACGGAACTTACATGTAAGTAACTGATGTCAACGAGTACAACGCAGCGGAAATGAAGAAGAATATCCCTGGGAAATAACTGATGGTGGTGTTGTAGGTGAAAGTATAGAGCGGTGCTGCCAGCAGTGGAAGGAAGGCCTCCCAGGAACCCAGAACGGAGAATATCTTCCCAGACGCTTTTGCGGGAACGATTTTACTCACCATGGATCTACTGGCTGCTATTGGCACACCGCTCAAGATGGCAATGCCGCTCGCTGAGAAATAGAGAAACGAAGCTAAAGCTAATATAGATGGATGTATCGTTGAATACAATGAAGCAGAATGATCAAAAGACAGTTTGTCCCTACCTTCACTGACTCTGCTAACTTCATAACAAATGTTGAACTAGTACTTTGTTCGTCATTTGGATACGGGTGTTGTAACAGAGCGCACGCAACTGTCTTACTGTATCAATTTTGTGATATTACTCCTACAAACATTATTTTAGAACTCATTTCTCCATGGAGTTGCCACGACGCTTGAGATGGACTGGAAACACAAATCAATTCCAGCGCGTACGACACACACAAAGATACATGGAAGTCACCACTAGAAATAATGTACCATCCCAACCTTAGGGATCCAGTGTTACCTTTGATGATAAGGTTGGGGGATATAATCTCTCGAAAACAAACTATATAGGCTCAAGGTGATTGCCTCTCAACCTGGAGATCTGATGAAAATTTCCTATCAGATTTACTGCCTTGGTTGACGACAAAAAGCCTACTCTATATCGTATATGTAGGTCTTCAAAAAGACTGTCAAGTAGTTTTCAGTTAAATTATTAAATCAGTGTGCCTTCGATATTAAGCGTAACACATGGTAGAGAGCAGTAGCGCAGGCAAGGAGGGGCCCTCCCTTGCCAAGGTTTAGGCCAGGAGGTCCGGAACCCCCCTTAATCAGATCCTCTCGATTTGTTATCCAATAAGGATGGCATATGTAATTTATAGCAGTAGCCACTATAAAATTAATTAGTTAAATTAATTAATTATAAAACTAATTGATAATCATTACCTTTAACAACGATAAGTTATAGATATGCGGTCACTCTTGTTGCCAAGAGTATCAGATTGATTAACGAGGAAACTGAAGATATTCACAATATATGAAGAAACTCTGAAGAAAGTTTGCATAAGTAAAGTACCTACCTGATTAGAGTGTAAATAACGAAAGAAAGATTACGAAAGAAATCTTTTATACTGTAACTTGAAGAGCCTAATCATTTTCATTACTCAGTAAAGTAACAAATATCATCAACTGTTGCCGCAAAATAGAAGTCAACATCTTCCTTCCTTGACTAATCAATTTTAAAATTAGAAAGAGCCGTTTTGAGCAGAAAACCGAGATTTGTTTATAAAAAACCTCTGAACAGGTAGCTAGAACAACCTGAAAAAAGTGTTAGCAGCTGACGAGGAAGCTTCTAACAGTGGCTGCATCTCCAGCGCGGGACACGTCAACGCGAAGAAGAGGCGATGTCAAACCAAAACATCAACGCGCTGGTGGCCAAACTTCCTCAAATCTCCGTGCAGGGACTGTCTACGGTTGGCCAGACTGGCAGTCGACGGCCTGTTGCGTGGCACGGTCAGAGTGCCGATCGGCTCCCGGGGCCGGACCTATTCTCAGCGTGCTATTTTTTCAATTACAGGGAGCAATTGCATGCTCCCCGAACTACTCTTACTCTCTGGCGACATTAAGACTAATCCAGGCCCCACTACAACTTACACATGTCACCATACACAAAGACAGACAATAGCACCATGAGACACATACAGAAGTATAATATTAACATATTACAGTGCAACGTAGATGGCCTCACAAACAAAATCATGCAGCTTAGGGAATTCGTACACAAACAAAACATTCACATAGCACTATGCAAGAAACAAAACTAAAACGCACACAAAACACCACCATCCCTGACTTCACGGCGATCCGTCAAGATCGTACTGGGGGTAGACTCATCACTTACATACGTAAAAGCATTAGCTACACTGATGCTACCCAAAACATTACAAACACAATCCAAGCAGATAACACGATAGAAATACAGGCAGTTAACATTAAAACACGAGCAAAACACACCACCACACTAATCAACATTTACATCCCACCAGATAGTTCACCCTCAGGTGCCAGCCAATTACAATCCAGTTACACAATCTGGCCTCTCTCACGAATGTCATCTTAGGAGGAGACTTCAACGCCAAAGACACTAGTTGGTACCTGCACAACCAAAGCAACACAGAGGCGCCAACATAGCCACACAACTAAACAGCCTCTTCATTCTTAATACAGAAGAAATACACACATACCACATCAAGCAGGATACTCAAACTCCTCTCCAGACATAATGTTCTGTTCCCCCTCACTAGCAACACATACACAATGGAGAACAGAAAACAACTGTCATCAGACCACCTGCCCATCATCATTACAACACATTCTACACTCTGCCCCAACAGCCTTAGGCACACTTACAGAAATTACAAGAAAGCTGATTGGAACAGTTCAAAATACAGACTGAGGAACAATTCACCACATTAAACAGCACACCCATCATAAACATCAATACAACACTCAAGACATTTAATCAGATCATCAATAATGCAAACAAATACATACCGAAGGGCAACATTAGGAAATACAACCCAAATTACACTAGAGAAATAGCCCACCTTATAAGGCAACGTAATAACCTCAAATATAACACACAAACCCCACACACAGAAGCCATAAAACAGCAGATACAACAGCTCAACACAGAAATAAACAACAAACTCAAAGAAAAACAAACAAACATTCAGGGAATTCATAACATTAAACCACTCCACAGATACATCCAGGCTATACAAGACTATAAACGGCATTACCCACTCTAACAGCGGCATTCACACCTCACACGCGGCTATTTGTCGCAGCCAAAATAATATCCCAACATACACACAACAAGCTAACATTCTAGTTAATCACTACGCAAAGATAAGTCACTTAAACAGAGACAACAACCAGAAACATGCAGACAGACAAACAGCCAGACACAAGAAAACCTACAGACTCGACACAACCATTACACCCTTCAATACAGACCAGACCACCAAGATCATCAAAAGCATTAAGAATTCGAAGGCTACTGGACCAGACAACATATCTAACATACACCTTAAACACTTGGGCCCACAAGGAATACTAGCTCTCACAAATATCAGCACATATTCATACCAACACTATTATTCCTGACATATGGAAATAAGGTAAAATTATTACACTACTCAAACCAAACAAAAATCCAACAGAACCAGCTTCCTATAGACCCATTACTATGCACACCTTCCAAAGTAACAGAAAGACTAATCTTACAAATCACCAACCTACACATTCCACTATCGCCTACTCAACATGGATTCAGACCTCACTACTCAACCACGACATTACTCACTAACTTCACGCAGCACATCATGGATGGCATCAACTCCAGACAACCAGCTCAACGTACACTATTAGCAACAATAGACATTAGTAAAGCATTTGATGCTATCCCACGCTTCCCTCAAACAAAATACTCAACACAAACCTGCACAATAATAACACCAAAAGGTGGCTGAGCAACTATCTTTCAGGAAGATACTCACATGTCACATTTAATGGCAAGTCATCCAAAACAAGCTTTTTCCGAACAGGGTCCCTCAAGGCTCTGTTCTCTCACCAACACACTTCAACTTATACATGCATGACATTCCAACACCCATAGATAACAAGCTTACATTATCATCATATGCAGATGACATCACTCTAACATCCACCCACAACAACATTGACACCGCTACAAATAACCTACAAACATACATAAACAGTATACAAGACTGGCTCACACACAATAGACTCAAAGTAGCGCCCACAAAATCAACCATCATCTTGCTTACAAGCAACACAAAAGAACACCAGGTAATTCCACAGCTTACACTAAACATCAACATTCCACACACTCACAGGACCAAAATACTTGGGGTCACATACAACACATCATTATCTTTTGCAAACCACATTCAGGATATTAAAAACAAATGTACGTCAAGACTTAACACGCTTAGGGTACTAACAGGCACAAACTTTGGACACCAGCAGGAAACATCACTCATATACAAACAATATATTCGTTCAGTTATGGACTATGCTAGCCCATGCTGGGCACCCATTATCTCAAACACACACATAAACAGCTTACAGACAATACAAAACAACGCACTTCGTATCATTACAGGATGCACTCAAACACCACCAATAGAACACCTGCACACAGAAACAAAAATACTGAAAGTTAGGGAACATTTAGACATGAGGGGAACACAATTCATGGCAGCAGCAACAACTAACCCACACACCCTTGCCACTACATGTACAATCACGCACCGACACCTCGCACCATTAAGGTAACACCACACACACATTATAACCAAATACTCCATTCCATACCACGCCCCACAGACATCACACAGTACAGAAAAAAACACACACACACACCTAACCCACAAAGCACTGACACGACTCGGTCCGAATGCGGTCCTAGGTGCAAAGCCGCCACCCATTAACAGGTCAGAGATCAGCCTGAGCAGATCGGATCGAGTTAACTTAGCACGATTCCGATGTGGACATCACCCCAACTTACTAACATATAAACACAGACTAGACAACTCCATAGACGACACCTGCCACCTGCGCCACGACACACCACAAACAATTGAACACATGATGACAGACTGTACGGCTCTAGCACAACAACGAACACAACACAACATCACTAGTGCGCTGAACCTCTGGTCCACTCCGAAGAGGGCGATTGGTTACCTGCGTGCCGCCAGCTTGCTCCATCAGGGTGGGCTGATCGGCTAAACAACAACAACAATTAATTAGTCGTTATTAATTTATATTACTCTCTGTATATTTGGCTTAGGTAAGTGAAATCTTTTGAATTCTGCACCGCTCAAAATTGGCAATTCTGACACGCAGGTGCAGGGAAACATCCTGCGTTAGGCGCCACATTTGTTTACGTTTTCCAGTTGCTGATGAGCTTCTAGTGCAGGGGTTCTTAACCTTTGGGTCGCGACCCAAACTTGGTCATTAAATTGTCATTTATCATTTAATTATGTTATTCCTAACCATTTCACCATTATTATTTATTTTATTATCTGTTACGAGTGAACTGTTTGAAGGCAATGGTCGCCGAGCTAGCCCCGAGACCAGAATTTGTATCCCAGCCTAAAAAGGTTAAGAACCCCTGTTCTAGTGGAACCATTCCACTTTGAACCAGCCATGGACATAAGGAAATTCTTTGTAAAAAGGCTATGTATTTACTGGTGCTAACTCTTGGAGTTGTCACCCTAGGATTGAGAACCTCTGGTTTAGACTGAACATATTGAGTTGTAGTCTGTTTGTTTTCAGAACTTAAAAGATGCAGATAATTTAAGAATCAATTTAGCTGCTCTCTATCCAGATGGGCTTCTAGAGCCGCCCTTTACACGTGTGTTTGTGTGTGTGTGTGTGTGTGTCCATTTAAAAAGTAGGACACTGCCTATGTGTCCGTACGTTAACATATATATATATATATATATATATGTTAACGTACGGCCACATGCGCAGTGTCCTCCTTTTTGGAAATGGCCACCCTAAGAACAGTGCTCAAAAGGCGGACGTCTGGCCACCCTAGTGTGTGTGTCGTAGGCTGTTAGGCTTAGCAAGAACGTCTATTGTTATTATCTGATAATCAACATAGGCAACTCACCGTGCCTAATTATTTCATGAGATAGGCCTATCTTATTTTTTTATTAATTTATTCGCTTCCCACTGGCCAGTTCAGAGTTATAAATTTCCTTTGAACGTTTTTTTTTTGTTTTTTGTTTACATTAGCAGACGAAAAATCACCAGACGTATGATTACATATTTTCATTACTTTTCTTCTCGAAATGATTTTGATGAAGACGGTGATTGGTTTGGTACAAAAAAATACGTTCTCTTACGTTTTGTTTGTTGTCAACGTAAGACTCATGGTCTGGTCTCTGTAACAGTAGGCCCAATGCCTACATATTCCTTTGTTCTTTAGTTCCACCTATGGTAATTTTCCTTATTCTCAATGGGCTTCATCCCTAAAGCCAAGGCAAGTTGTAGTTATACAATGAATTAATATTTTGTATTAAATTACGACACAAAGTACCGTATAGGTACTGCATTGTAGGTGTATTTAGGGCTGGGGTTAAAATAAGCCTTGTTGTAAACTGTATAACAGCTGTGTATAGTTTTTCCACATCACTGGTTGTACATCGGGTGTCTTCATTTACACACTTCACACATATATTCCATTCCTCTCTGTTTCTTGTTAACTCTTGTGCCATATTATATCACCACACACGTTTATTCAAACATTTACTTATTACATTCTTCAGTCTTTTACTCGGTCTTCCTATACTTCTCCCACCTATGCACTCACTATCATACACCTTTTTCACAATGTTAGCATTACAGTATTTCTTCTCTTCATATATTCATACTAACGTGGCATACTATCTCCAATCTCATTTCCAATGTTTTCACTCCACACATTAACGGGACATCCTCTTTTCTCAGACGGCCAATCATACTTCTCAAGTTATTCATCTCGACTGCTCACTTACTTTTCGACAGTGAACTACCATGCAAAAATCCGTCTCTCACACATACATCAGTGTTGGCACCAAAAATCAGGCCTGGCTTAACGGTATAGATATAGAAATAAAACATTTGGAAGGTATATGTAAAGAAATAAAGGCTTTAATGAGGTATAAGTATAGAAATGAAAATTTCAGGTGGTATAGTTATAGAAATTCATTCCGGTTGCCATTCCTGGCACCAATACACCCTCATGAAACTTCTTGCTGCATCTACACTCAAGTACTTTCTTCCTGCCAAAACTTTTATGACTTCCAAGTCTTATTTGATCCTACTTGCAACTTCAACTGTCAATAAAACACCGATGATATTTTAATTCTTTCATCTCTTCAGGTCCATATAAACTCTACCCTACAATACTTAAACAAATGAACTGCGCAATAGTCTCTTCTCTCTCACACACACACATATATATGATACACCATTCTGAGTTCATTCCCATATATATTATATATATATATATATATTATATATATATTTGAAAGAATAGTTAGAAAATTTATGATTTCCTGGAGACACGGGAAAGATTCAACGAAAATCAGCATGGATTCCGATCAGGTAGATCATGCCTATCACAACTAATAGAGCACTACAACAATATCCTAGATGCATTGGAAGGCAATGACAACTACGATGTTATATACGGTACACAGATTTTGCTAAAGCTTTCGATAAATGTGACCATGGTATAATAGGACATAAAATTAAAGAGACGAGAATAACAGGCAAAATGGGAAAATGGATCTACAACTTCCTTAGTGATCGTCTGCAGGTCGTCAAAATTCAAGGTATATCATCATCAGAATCGGAAGTACGCAGCTCAGTACCACAAGGGACAGTACTGGCCCCACTCCTGTTCATTATCATGCTAACAGACATAGACAGCGGAGTAAACAGCAATAGTATAGTAACATCCTTTGCAGACGATACAAAGATCAGCAGAAAAATCAGCGATGTACATTATGTGGAGGCCTTGCAGAGGGACACGAACAAAATATACAAATGGTCAGAAGACAACATGTCATTCAACACCGAGAAATTTCAGCTCTTGAGATATGGTAGAAAAGAAGAACTTAAACAGACTGCATATCATGCTCCAGATAGACAGGAAATTCAGAGAAGCATGAAAGCGATTGATCTCGGGATAATAATGACAGATGATGCGAAATTCGAAACACAAAATCAGATAGCGATAAATAAAGCAAAGAGAGTCGCCGGACAGGTTCTAAGAACGTTCAAGAGAAGGGACAGGACAGTAATGATTCCCCTGCTAAAAACACTGATTATACCAAAACTTGAATACTGCTCAGTTTTGACGTCCCCATATAAAAAGGAAGAAACTAATAAACTAGAAGAAACGCAAAGGCATTTCACAGCCAAGATTGATGGCTGCAAAGAACTCAACTACTGGGAAAGACTACGTAAACTAAATCTGTACTCACTGAAAGAAGAAGAGAGGTACATCACAATCTACATATGGAAAATGATCGAAAAACTGGTACCAAACCTAAAACTAAACCCAATTACCATTCAAACACTGGAAAATAGGAAAGGCAGAATGTGTAGTGTTCCCAAATTAAAAGCACGACAAGGGACCTCCTCAACCCTGAAGAAAAATAGCTTGGTTGTCAGGGGGCCAAGACTTTTCAACCAGCTTCCTAAGGACCTCAGAAACGTAAGGGGGGTCAAAGTTGAAGTCTTCAAGAAAAGACTGGATGCCTGGCTCAGGACAGTACCAGATGAGCCGGACGTGCCTGGCTATATACGGTGGAGAGCGCAAGAATAACTCGCTCCTCCACCAGGCCAGACCTAGAGGCGGGGCCACCAGCTTGACCTCCGTGTAAAGAGAGACCCACACACGAAACATAAGGTTCATAAGGTAAGGTATATATATATATATATATATATATATTATATATATATTATAATATATATATTAGTGATGGGACGATACCAAAATTTTTAACGATTACGATACCACTAAAAAGTCTCGATTCCGATTCTCAATATTTTTAAATATAATTCTATACTTCTTTTTCTGGAAATTGTCATATTTTACTTTGGTAAGATTAACTATTTACATTATGAGTATGGTAATATAAATTATAAATTATAATAGATTGGTTTAAAAATAAAAATCAACTGTAAGTTGTAACAATTCATTTTAATCTTCTTGATTACACATCATGGATATACATGTTTTAATGTACGTATAGCTACAATACAATAAAAATAAAATTTGTTATCCTCTTTCATTTAAATTTTAAAGTTTACATTGCAAAACTGGTTCAATTAAAAGTTAAAGAATCGTTTTAAGAATCGGAAATCATGGTACAATTCTCTCTATTCCGATTCCGATTCCTGAAAAATGCTCGATTCTTCCGATTCATCGTCCCATCACTAATATATATATATATACACACATATATATATATACAGTATATAATTACTTAATAATAATAATAATAATAATAAATCATTATAGTCCGCAGAATTTCCGTTCGATTGGAAACTTGCAAACATTACACCAATATTTCAAAAAGGGGATAAATCGGTTCCGGGAAATTATTGTCCAATTAATCTGACTTCAGTAGTTGGTAAGCTTATGGAGACAATGGTTCGGGCCAAAATAGTTAATCACTTAGAAATTAATGAAAGATTCTCAACACTATTTTCGACGTAATCATTCTCGTCTTACTAATCCGCTCATTTTTTTCTTGTAAATATATATGACGGGAATAAAACAGTAAATGTTACCTATTTGGATTTTCAAAAGGCGTTTGATAAAGTGCCACAAAGGAGATTACATATAATTTAAACTTTATTCTCACGGAATTAATAGTAATGTTCTCAAATGGATTAAAAATTGGCTTAATGGACGTAAAAAAACAGTGGCCATTAATGGCAAAGCGTCTAACTGGAAAAGTGTAACTAGCGGAGTACCTCAGGGATCAGTTCTGGAATCAGTTCTTTTTATTATATCAATGACATCGACATAGGAATTAACAGTATAATTTCAAAATTTGCGGAGGATACCAAACTAGGAGGACGAACAAAATCAACGGCAGAACGTTTGCAGATTCAAGATGATATTAATGAATTACTCAAGTAGGCGGAAATTTGGCAAATGAACTTTAATATAGCTAAATAGCTAAAAGGCTCAGGCATTTACTTTCCATGTCTCTTTTTATGGTTCTACCTGAAGAAGAACCATAAAAGAGACCTGGAAAGTAAAGGCTGAGCCAGGAAGATATCCAAGAAGTGGTGCATGACAGAAATGAATAGAGAAATTTCACTGCTCCCCTATGGACAACTTGATGTCCAGGAAGGATAAGGAAGGATAAGGAAGGATAAGGAAGGATAAGGAAGGATAAGGAAGTAAGTAATAGCTAAATGTCAAACGTTGCATATCGGTAGGAACAATGTTAAAGAAAAGTCCTTTATGCGCGACAAGATACTAACGAGTGTTACGGAAGAGAAAAATTTAGGTATTGTTGCCGACACTCTTAAACCGAGTAAGCAATGTATCGAAGCGGTCAGAAAAGCAATTGGTAGGTCATTTGAATTTAAGTTGGCAAAAACAATGTTAACATTATATAATTCCTTAGTACATCCCCACTTGGAATACTGCGTTTAGTTCTGGTCCCCATATTTACGACAGGACATGGACAGAATGAAGATAGTGGAGCGACGGGCTACTATAATGATTCTTAGACTTCAAAACAAATCGTACGCTGCCCATTTAGAAGCATTAAATTTATTCTCTCGTAAAAAGACGTATTCGAAATTTAATCCAGGTGTTTAAAATGGTTAAAGGGTTTAATAATGTCGACGCCAAAACATATTTCGCGATAACGGTCTTAGATAGTGAAAAACATTTTTTCTTCAATCGTATAGTTAATTTGTGGAATAGATTGCCAGCCAGCGTAGTTCAAAGTAATTCGATCGAGTCCTTTAAAGAGATTCGACGTTTATTTTACCTTAAACCCGCAGTTAGGAGCATTTGTTAGCGCGTAAAAGTATTGTAGAATTTTCGCTCTGATTACTTCCTCTTTACTTTAAAATTGTTACTTTATCTTTAAATTTCTTTCCTTTCTTTCAACCTCTTTTCTTTGTTTTGCTTTAAAACTTTCACTTCTCTTTCAATTTTCTTGCATCGTTTGATCTTCCTTCTTAAACAGACAGCTTCGTAGGGACCAACTGGTCTGTTGCTGTTTGGTGTCCCTCGTATTCTAAATTTTCCCTAGCCATCGCGATATTGCACGCGAACTCCCCTTACTTATAGTTACATTCACTTTCAATAGTCCATACTAAAAGAATATACCAAAGAGTAAAGAAAATAAGATAGAATTTGTTTCCTGAATTAAGTCTCACGCGTGATCGGGCTAAAACATAAAAACAAATGAACATCGACATGATCATTTTACGATGAGTGACATCTGGTCATATTTAAAATTTTCATTATTACAATTATTTTATTTCAGTAATTGCTATTTTTATTTTAAAAACAAACGTATCAAAATAAAAATTGTCAGAGACAAAAGAAGAAAGAATTACTTACTGATGTACATTTGGTATCCGGCCACTGCGAATCCTTTCAGCACATTACAAACCACCACGCTAGTACTCGCTATTAGGCCTAAGAACTCGTCTCTGACGCCTAGTTTGTAACTCAACACGGGAAAAATGATTGCCATTCCTGGAAAGAAAAATGGAATCACTTTACGTTTAATAAAGACCAAAATATGTTCAGGGTTAGGCCAGAAGAAAAAGTTGCAAAGCAATGACAATGGCGGAAGGTAAATATAAGTAGGAAAAGAAAGAATTAAATAAACGCACTACAGAACTTGCACTACGTATAAGCGAATCATTCAGAAAAGTAGAAAAACACGGCACTGAACTACTTGTATAAGTGAATATTTAATTAAATCTTCAAAAAACAGACGGAAGTTTTTTAAGTTGTTAAAAGTTGAAGGCTTTATAATGCAGTCCAACAGCAAACTGTCAAACAACAGTCATCATTCGTGTGTAGTAATCATTTTACCATCAATAAAATGATTACACTTTCAAGGGTGTCAGAATTTGCCAGACGCCTGGTATAATACTTCTAATTAAAATTATAAATAAGCAATTTCTAACAGGCAACTCATAATTAGAAGTCTGAACTTTACAATTTATGACGTACGTTTAAAAGGGAGTCTATAGTAAGTGCCAAACACAAGTTGTCAATTTTAAGGATGAAATACGGTGAGTGAAACTCATATTTCAAAAAAGCAAAAACCAAAACTCGTTAAACTCACACATCCGCTTTTGTGAGAGGCTGAACGAACAACTAGATTGAACAAATTGGGAAAACGATTTCTCGATTGTATGAGAAAGAAAACGAAGAACCAACATCAGAGTAATGCTCATTTTTGCCAGTCCACTTCTGTTTTAGAGAAAGGTAACTAATGTGATGCGTAAAATTTTTCGTACAGCAAAAATGGGTTCGTTCGAAAGAAACTTCATACGAGAATAAAAAATCAGAAATAAATTAAAGACTTTCAGAGTTTACTCATATTAAGTTATTAAACCAAATAAAAGTACTGTAACTTTCAAGAAGTTCATTTGCCCACGACGTCTCGGAAGCGGGTTCCCCAAAGATCACCTGAGCCAGAGCAGAAACAAGGTATGCAGCCAATTCAAATTTATTAATTTGTGATGAACCACTAACCAGTAGATGGTTACGTATCTTAAGGTTTCTATTATTATATTTTGCATGTATTTAGGATAAAATGTTTACTCCTGTGAGAAAATAATGTTTAAGAGGATTAAGACAGGTAAATACGAGATCGGTGGGCCAAATTTCTCTCAAAATGGGCCAAGGGCCGTATATACATAGCTATACAGGGTGTTTCAGGAAGAAAGGTCAATACTTCGGGAGGTGATAGTATCGGTCAGTGTGAGAAAAAAAGTTCATATGAACATGTGTCTAATTCTGAATGGTTACGGAGATAGAGCTGTTTGAATCTGATGTGCGCGCAGCTCTTCCTCCCCCTTCCCTCCCCTATAACCTTGAACCATCTAAACTGTAATGCAAGCATCTAACATAAGCCAATCGACAGCTGACTGTTGTGAGTGACATTGTTTGGTGTTTGAAGCAGTGTTAAGAATGCCACACACCTTCACACATACCGAATATGCAGATATGGTGTATGTCTACGGTTTTTGAGATGGAAGTGCAACAGCTGCTGTTGCAGAATACCGTCGACGGTTTCCGAACCGCAGAATTCCGGATCGAAGTATATTTACCAGGGTTTTCAACACATTGCGCGAGATTGGTACACTTCCCAGCGCTCATGTTTCATCTGAACGTGAAGGTCAACAAGATGTGGATGAAGTGGAAAACATTCTTCAGTTGGTAGAGCGTAGTCCTACTACTAGCTCACGAAGAATTTCTACACGTCTCGGTGTATCACACGCAAGAGTATGGCGAACATTACGTGAGGAAGGCTTGCATCCATATCATGTACAGCGTGTACAACACCTTCAACCAGAAGACGCTGCCATGCGACTGGAATTGTCATTGGGTAAATGCTAATCGCAGATTGCTTCGATTAATACTGTTCACCGATGAAGCTACTCTCACCCGTGACGGTATCAACAACACTCGTAACTCTCATCGGTGGTCAGACGAAAATCCAAATGCCACTGTGGAAACAAATTTTCAACATCGCTTCTCTGCCAATGTGTGGTGCGGTATCATCGATGATCAGCTGATTGGCCCTGTTACTTTAGAGAATCGTCTTACAGGACAAAGTTACTTACAATTTCTGCAAAATGAATTGCCAGGACTATTGGAGGATGTTCCTTTGGCTACACGCTTTGGTATGTACTTTCAGCATGACTGAGCTCCTCCACATTCTACCTGCCTGGTGATGCAGTACCTAAATCAAACTTTCCCTGGGCGATGGATCGGCCGCGGGGTCCCATTCAGTGGCCACCAAGGTCTCCAGACCTCTCTCCATTAGGTTATTGTTTGTGGGGGTGGATGAAAAGTAGTCTACAAAAGGTGGATACACGAGACGAATTGCTCGCGCGCATTTTGGATGCTGCTGCTGCCCGCATAAAGGAGCGTCAAGATCAACTTAGACGAAGAACACGCTATCTTCGGACACGAGTTGCAAAGTGCATTGAGGTTGACGGTGGGATTTTCGAAAACGTATTGTAAACTAACAAATTTGTCATTTCTGTATCTGATACCATACAAAATGCCAATGTTTAAACATCAAATGTTAGAAACAGTAATCGGTTTCTCTTTTTTGATTACCATTACCAATGCTTTTGTATTTGTAGATTCAAACAGCTCTATCTCCGTAACCATTCAGAATTAGACATGTTCATATGAACTTTTTTTTCTCACAATGACCGATACTATCACCTCCTGAAGTATTGACCTTTCCTCCTGAAACACCCTGTATATTTCGCAGTGTGTATTTTCATTTAGATTCTTTTCCAAATTTTCAAGTGAAGCGCACACCGCGGTGAAAGAAATTAATCAAGTTCCAACTGTGAAAATGGTTCAGTACTTTCAGAGTTTACATTAAAAGAAGTTTAAAATCATTTTATTTTTTCTCGTTTTTCAATATCTGAAAACTGTTGAGGAAAGCTTTTTACGAGTAGTCAATCACATTCAAGTAAAGATCAAATGAAAAAACCGATTCATAAATATTGGTGAGTTCATTGTTGTATTCACAGTGTACCAAATTCCCTTACTTATTTTGTCGTCTAAAGTTTACACAAAGTAATTAAGGAAATTACCTATTCTTGAGATCACAACAACATGCGAATCATTTATTTTATCGAATAAAACTTGGATAACAGCGTTTGAAAAATACAGGTAACTATTTTATTCTAGCTTGATTCATGGAGGACCGGACAGAAATTACTGGCGGGCCGTATTCGGCATCACTGGGCTTGATAGTGATAAGTAAAAATTTTAACTTATAAGGTTGATGAAGCTCCTATCCTATCTTTGCAAAATATATTAATAAATGACGATACTTATAAAATAAGACTAATGAATAAATATATCTTATAGATATTTCGGAGCCTATGAAGAATAGGGACCCCAGCCTTCTTTAGTAAGCTTTATAAGGTTAACTAACGAAATATGACCTAACCTAACCAATCGTCAAGGGCGTACAGTTAACCTAACGATTGGTTAGGTTAGGTCGTGATATTTTCGTTAGTTAGCCTTATAAGCCTAACTAAAGAAGGCTGGGGTCCCTATTCTTCAATAGCTCCGATATTTCTATAAAGTTCATATATTAGATATAATGTTGGTAATCATTGATGTACGGTAGCAACTATTCAAGTGACTAATATTTTAATTTTTGCTTCTATATGAAATTACTTCTTGTTTAGTATACCTATTTAATACTTAAACAGTTAACATATAGCAAAATTTCAGTAAAAGAAGCATGCATTACAATAGTAACAAAAAAACGTTTCATTAATTGTAAAAATAAAACCCCAAAAATGTTGTTGTTTTGTTACACGAAATACTTAATACACTTCACTGAAGAAAAGCTTACGATGACGACCAAAAACCTAACATAGTTTGCTTGGACCTTCATTCAGTAGACTCTCAATAAACAAACTCGTGGTTTCGGTCAATTGAAACATTAAAAGTTTGGTCGATGAGGCTGTTTAACCACAACAACGTCTAGTATCGTATGATGGAGGGGACCCACAGCTTTACGTGGGATCTAAACTACTGGTCACTACATCATCGGGATGCGGAGGACAGTCCCTCATCCAAACATAATCACATCCAATGCCACTTACATTGGTTGATGATTGACGGGAAGCGAAAACAAATAATTTAACCGTTTGTTTATTTGAAGCTGACGAAATAAAACATTTAACCCTAAAAGGACGACCGCTACATATTGATAATGTTTCAAATACACGCATTCATAACCTTACAAAAAACTCTGGCGTAAAAGGGTTAAAATATCTTCTAATTATTCTTAAGTTTTCATTAAACATTAATCCTTCAAGGCCGGAATTTTCTGTAGGGTTAAATTATGAGTGCGTGTATTTGAAACGCTATCAATTTGTATCGGTCGTTCTGAAAGGGTTAAACAAATATAGCATTTTCTTAAGAATGACACAAATTTTATAACTTTCATGATACTGCAAACTTAACAGTACGCAACACAGAGTTAGAAGAAATCTTCAGGAAATGGGTTTGAAACTAAAACTAAATATTTTGATGAAAGTTTTCTCATCTCGACTGTTAAACCCCGACTGACTTTTCCTGAATCTCTCAAAGGTGTAAGAAACATAACTATAAACTCCATTAATGACTGGGTATTGCTCTCACCGACAGAGCTGAATCCTATTGAAGCGACGAGCCAGTAAACGTATTGTTCGTAGCTCCACTTGAATTTCAGTTTCGTATATAGAAATTCAATATTTTGGGCACCTACAAAAGATATTTCGTATTGGTTAATCATTACCTGGAGTTGTTTGACTACAAATTGAGATAAATTTCATATTACACGTAATATCGTATACAATATAAATTATTTTAAGTGCAATAACCTCTTAAATAAAATGGGAGAGAAGACATTAAATTGGGAAATTGCTAACGGAATTCAGAGTCAGCGCTTGTCCCGATCATGCCATCGAGAATAACCAAAACAGGTCCGTTCAAATACGGTCAATATTTATGCGCTTAATTTCCCGCCTTTACAAACTATATAAAAACATTTGTAGTCCAATAACGAAACGTAAATATAATGGCGAGAAAGATGAAGGAAGCATGCTGAAGCAGCGTAAATATTGGCCTCATTTGAACGAGCCTGTTTTGGGGGTCTGCATGGTGCAGTCGGTAGGAACGCTCTTGAAACCATGCGACACTCGTTCGAATGTCACCAGCCTCTAGTTTCCCAATTTAAAGCCTTTCCCTTTCTATTTCACACACACAATTGTCTATTTATATAATT
Source organism: Bathynomus jamesi (assembly GCA_023014485.1). Classification (NCBI taxonomy): domain Eukaryota; kingdom Metazoa; phylum Arthropoda; class Malacostraca; order Isopoda; family Cirolanidae; genus Bathynomus; species Bathynomus jamesi. The sequence continues at coordinate 546,234 of JAJOZX010002923.1, read as the reverse complement.
CGTACTGAAGCATCTCTAACTGTTAAACAGAGTACTCACTGAACACGCACACCATCAAACAGATGGAGATCATTAGCAGAATAATTTTGGTCCTTCCGTGATTTGCCCTTCTCTTAAATGTGGTTTGAAAGTCTGACGAACATTTTCACAATTAAAAAGATCTCTGAACTCGTGTCAGACTTAGGCACTAGTTCTTCTCCCAGATCATGCCTAGCATTGGGACCTTCGTTTCCTCGATACGAATAATATATAGATAATACAAGAAGCGTACATAGCCCCCGTAATGATGTATGTTCCACTAAATCCAATTTGAGCCTTGGTATAATTGCTTAAAAGAAGGCCACAAGTAGGACCAAGGATTAAAAATGTATCAAAGAAAGCTATTCGAGCTGTGCGGCTTTTGATTTCAGTTATATCAGAGATATAAGAGTACATCATCATCATGAGGGTACTCATTCCTCCCGTCAAAGCAACAGGGACAACCGAGAAAAGAATGTACTCTGGTGGAAAACTCCAGAAAGTTGTGTTCACCTGGAATCAGAAGGAATAGCTAATAAGTTAACGTAATTAGTCTTAATCCATGTGGAACATGTTGATAGAATTACTAGTATATGGTTGTTGTTGTTGTTTAGTCGATCAGCCCACCCTGATCGAGCAAGCCGGCGGCACGCAGGTAACCGATCGCCCTCTCCGGAGTGGACCAGAGGTTCAGCGCACTAGTGATGTTGTGTTGTGTGTTCATTGCTGTGCTAGAGCAGTACAGTCCGTCATAATGTGTTCAATTGTTTGTGGTGTGTCTTGGCACAGGTGGCAGGTGTCATCTATGGAGTTGTCTAGTCTGTGTTTATATGTCCGTAAGTTGGGGTGATGTCCACATCGGAATCGTGCTAAGTTAACTCGATCCGATCTGCTCAGGCTGATCTCTGACCTGTTAATGGGCGGCGGCTTCGCACCTAGGACCGCATTCGGACCGAGTCGTGTCAGTGCTTTGTGGGTTAGGTGTGTGTATGTATGTGTTTTCTGTACTGTGTGATGTCTGTGGGGTGTGGTATGGAATGAAGTATTTGGTTATAATGTCTCTCTGGTGTTACCTTGATGGTGCGAGGTGTTGGTGCATGATTGTACATGTAGTGGCAAGGGTGTTGTGGGTTAGTTGTCGCTGCTGCCATGAATTGTGTTCCCCTCATGTCTAAATGTTCCCTAACTTTTAGTATTTTTGTTTGTTTCTGTGTGCAGGTGTTCTATTGGTGTTGTTTGAGTGCATCCTGTAATGATACAAAGTGCGTTGTTTTGTATTGTTTGTAAGGTGTTTGTGTGTGTGTGTTTGAGATAATGGGTGCCCAGCATGGGCTAGCATAGTCCATAACTGAGCGAATATGTTGTTTGTATATGAGTGTTGTTGTTTCCTGCTGGTGTCCAAAGTTTGTGCCTGTTAGTACCCTAAGTGTGTTGTCTTGACGTACATTTGGTTTTAATGTCCTGAATGTGGTTTGCAAAAGATAATGATGTGTTGTATGTGACACCAAGTATTTTGGTTCTGTGAGTGTGTTGAATGTTGATGTTGTTTAGTGTAAGTTGTAGAATTACCTGGTGTTCTTTTGTGTTGCTTGTAAGCAAGGTGATGGTTGATTTTGTGGGCGCTACTTTGAGTCTATTGTGTGTGAGCCAGTCTTGTATACTGTTTATGTATGTTTGTAGGTTATTTGTAGCAGCGTCGATGTTGTTGTGGTGGATGTTAGAGTGATATCATCTGCATATGATGATAAGGTAAGCTTGTTATCTATGGGTGTTGGAATGTCATGCATGTATAAGTTGAAGTGTGTGTGGTGAGAGAACAGAGCCTTGAGGGACCCCATTCGGAAAAAGCTTGTTTTTGGATGACTTGCCATTAAATGGACATGTGAGTATCTTCCTGAGAGATAGTTGCTCAGCCACCTTTTGGTGTTATTGTGCATGTTTGTGTTGAGTATTTTGTTTATGAGAGGGAAGCGTGGGATAGCATCAAATGCTTTACTAATGTCTATTGTTGCTAATAGTGTACGTTGAGCTGGTCTTCTGGAGTTGATGCCATCCATGATGTGCTGCGTGAGGTTAGTGAGTAATGTCGTGGTTGAGTGGTGAGGTCTGAATCCATGTTGAGTAGGCGATAGTGTATGTGTGGGTTGGTGATTTGTAAGATTAGTCTTTCTGTTACTTTGGAAGGTGTGCATAGTAGAGTAATGGGTCTATAGGAAGCTGGTTCTGTTGGATTTTTGTTTGGTTTGAGTAGTGTAATAATTTTACCTTGTTTCCATATGTCAGGAATAATACAGTGTTGGTATGAATATGTGCTGATATTTGTGAGAGCTAGTATTCCTTGTGGGGCCCAAGTGTTTAAGGTGTATGTTAGGTATGTTGTATATATATATATATTACCCTATAGGTAATCAGTGCTTGGTACTCCACTAAGTTATATTTTAATTTCTGTAGTAAGTTAAGAATCAACTTTAATTTATAGCAATTTAAATATAACCCTAGTAGCTATTTTTTGTTTTAAGTGATGCAATTGTACAACACTTAAATTTTTAAGATTTTCTAGATATTAATCTCAAAATACATTAAAAAAATTATTTCCATTGCATATAGATTATATATATCCATTTAGTATTAAAACCTATAACCCATTTTCTTCATCATCAGTCTGATGATATTCAAAAACCCAAAGTACACTGGTCAACAAAGTTTTTGTCACATATATTTTTACTTGAACTATATATGTAATTTTTTTATGTTGATTACGGAAATGAAAACAGAATTTTTCTATCACCCGCAGTTTTAGAGTGAGACACAAATTTACATTATTTAGATTTGAGTCAGAATAGGAAGGGGGCAGGGTCTGCCCCTTGATCATCCTCTGCTTATAAGTTGCTGCACATTACTGTTGACTTTCATTTGTCAGTTACCCCTGTGATTTCACTCTGAACATTTTAGGTGAGTTCAATATGCATTTACTACTTTTATATTGCTATTACGTCTATAAATTAGTCCCAAGTTTCATTTTCAATTCATTCAATATTGGTGGGTGATAGACAAATTTTGAGGTAATTTTTTAACTCAATGGTAAAAAACCTTTAGGATCTACCCATTTTTGTTCATGTTACAAAAAAAGTTATTTTTTGTCATCCAGTGTTATTGAAGATGTGACAAAGGGTCTCCATTCACTCATAAGACCATGTCTCTAAAGAATTGGGGTAGCTTCATTTCTTAAGCTTTAAAGTCCAGAAACAAAAACTACACTTACAACTAAGTGAAATACACTGATTGTAAAACAACTCAAAAAAAACAACTAAAAAACCTATTTACTGCAGAATGATGCCTTAAATATTAAACTCATGCTTCCTAAAACACACAGAACCAAGCCAGAAAATGAAAATTATACCAAAACATACCCACATAATGACAGCTGACATAGTACAGCCAATGAAGGAAAGAATGAGGGGAATTTTGCGCCCATGTTTGTCACTCCAGGCTCCAATGAAAAGAATAAATAAGATGATCGTTGGGCATTTAATGACATAATTGTACAGCAAAAAACGATTCGTTTCTTGCTCAACGACTATTTGTTCATCTTTGTATTCTGAGATGTTGTCACAAATAGATGAAGAATAGTTGAGGTGAATTAAACATGTCTGAAATATTAAAGGCGAGAATCAGAAAGGAAAAGTACCATTTGCATACAAGAAAAATAAAGACATTTTCTTCTCTTAATTTCTTGTCAATTCCTAAACTCATTTTTGGCTCAAGTGACATTTCTCTCGTGAAGTTTATATATATACACACACACTGGCATTATAAATATCTATGTATACCACTACTCTATTTTCATCATTTCACCCGCATATCTGTCTAAAACTTTTTAATACATAATTGAAACTGTCACCATTATTTTTTCAACTGTGAAATAGTTAGTTACTACATAGCCTATGAGTAGATAAATCAGCTTTAATTTGTATTCCCCAAAAGATCAGCTAAGAAGATAGCCACAACTAAAACATGCACTGCAAAAATGACATTCAGCTGTTAATTGTACTACTAAATAATGCATTCAATTATAACAACATACTGTTTGTACTAATTTTTGGAAGATCAGTTAGTAACTATAGACAATATTAATTAACCAAGAATATTTGTAACTGAAACTGGTAATAAATAGCTACCTTGAAATTCTAAGAGTTAAATTACCCATAAAAATTGCTTAAAAAGGTTTGAAAATAATTTAGCTAACAAATTTTTAATCAAATTTATAAATTTCATTAGATTAAAAAACTTATCTTTGACCCAACCTTTTCAAACATTTTTCCGCATATAAAGTGCCTTCCATAGCCATAGCCATAAAAAATAGAAAATACATGGTTCTAGAGTGATATTTTTTACTATTATACAAATCCACTCATATTTTCTTGGTATTCTGGTTTCATTTTCTACAACAGGAACAATTTCTTCTTCATGAAATTCTGAAGATACCAAAGTCCTTCTGTCACAAGTTTCAATTTCCATTTCTAAAGAATTATGTACACATTTTTATTGTGACATTATGAGCAGTCACAATTTTCAATTGTTTTGATACACACTAAATCTAAATGGTAAGAACCTTTATCACGAGTTATCATTTGATTCATTCTACTTTTCTTTAGGGTGAATACTAAATATCATTAGCAAAATAATTCAAAATATATCATTATGATGTAAAACTAAATAGTCTGAAAAAAAAACATATATATAGTCAAGGGTAAACAGGGTGATGGATAAAACAATAGATAGCTATACCCTATCAAGCTCAGGATGATATAAACACCCTTCAAGTATTTGCAGATAAAAAGTGTTGTTGGTTCAGCTTAAGGTACGTATTTCAGAATATTAAATTCACTAACACTGGAAATAAAAATGACTGAAATTAAACTATACAACCAACCAGAGTACTTTTTTTAGAATTCCTATTTGATTTCCAGTAGCTACTTTGTAAGAGAAAATTCAGATTTCCCCTAAATTTGGGATCCTAGACTAAATAACACTATAAAGCATGACCCAGAACTAACATCAGGAAATTTGTGAAAGAATTGGTTCAGTCAACTTAGCCTAGGACCCAGTACTACAGTAGACCTAAACATATATCAGAAATGGCAAAGAGTAGGCTAAACCAAGACATGAAAGAGTGTTTAAGTGTAAAAGTCCAAGGCCTATGTTTAAAGATGAAAATTTAGGCTAGACCCTGTGAAAATTTTTGCCAAAGATAAGCTTAAGCTTATAGAGTTTGATAAGTAGGCCTAACTTAGGAGGCAAGAAATAAGTAAATAAAACTATTCTAATGTTAAAATTACTTATGAAGTAGCCAAAGATCCGATACTAGTGATGCAACATGTTTTTACTGGGTTCATTTTTGTTAAAATGTTGCTAAAACATACCTTTATTTTTTAAAATATAAACCTAAAAGTTATCAAATAATGTAAAAAAAAACTTCTTTTGACATATCTTACAATCATATTAACTTTTACTGTTGAATATGCAGGGTGTCCAATAAATAATTAGCAATTTTTCTTATTAATCTTATTAGAGCATCAGCAAGATGTCCTTGTGGAGAAGATGCCAATAACCTCTCTGATTCTTTGATGGAGTTCTACCCGAGTATTGGGTTTGTCACAACACACGTGTTTTAACAGACCCATAGAAAAATCTAGACACATTAAGTCAGGGTTTGAGGTGGCCATGCTATCAGTCCATACACTCTTATCCAGTGCTGAAGAAAGGTTGCATCGAACAGCACAATGGTAAGTCATCGCATCTTATTGAAAGATGACACTTCATAAAATTTCAGTAGCCCTTAGCTGGAGAAGAAAAATGTATGTAACATATTAAATATAGTTTGCTCCAGTCATGATGTATGGAAATTTGAGTCAGCCCTTAAATTTGGGACATAGAATTAGCCCCACACAAATTACCCTTAAAGATGCCAAGGTGTTAAGTATAACCTGTGCTAATTCTGTGTATTGGTTTTATGTGAAGTCTAGGAGGTAAGAAAATTCAGGCACTTGAGAACAGTCAAACCTCTGAACAGGTTAATGGGCTAAAGTAAAAATGGCAGCTCACTACAAAAAAGAATTAGCTAGTTTTATATTTGCTGGAGTGGATCTTCTTAGTTGACTGGTTGACATGGAGTGAAATTGGTTTTGTTACGCAACAGTAGTAAGAACTGATAAACCTAATGGCTTGTTGTTCTCTGTGAAATTCTATAATTAAATTACTCTTGAGCTCACCTTCAAATTAATATAGTGTGTCCCCCAAAAGTCTCCATACATAGGGAAAATTAGCACTTTTGCAAAATGTCTCAATAGATAGCTAATATTTTTTATTTTTTTCCAGATACTCTAAGAATGCCTTTGTCAAAAAAAGAACGTATTGCAATCATTCTCATGGCTGGATCGGGAAGCTGTCGCAAGGTTGCAATGAACTTCAACAGGAAACATGGCAAGTACATCACACACGACACTGTTGCCAAACTTACACCAAATGTGTTAACACGAGTTCACCATGAGTGGGAGAGACGCATCCGTGTGTGTTTACAAAGAAATGGTAATCATGTAGAGAATGTTTTGTAAATAAAGTTACATTTTGCTAAAAAGTGCTAATTTTCCCTATGTATGGAGACTTTTGGGACACCCTGTACAAAGTTTCCTGTCAAATACCACTGATCAATTCAACCTAAAATTGTCACATGTTACTGTAACAGTTATAGGTCGAAATGATGAATAGCATTTGACAGGAAACTTCTTAATATTAATTCCAATGTGAGCTCCAGAACAATTTAATTGTAGAGTTTCAGGGAGAACAACAATATTTAATAGGAAATGTTATTTCAACTGCTAGGGTTTCAGAGTGAGCCCTTGTGTCTGTTAACTGATTGACATATTTACTTCTATAATTATTGTCTATAAATACTTACTTCACCAACTCGGTTATTATTTCTGCAAATATGGTGGTTCATGTAACCCAGCATATTAAAATATTACTTTCTGTCATTTAACTATGGTAGGTCTCTTAATATAATGTATGCAAATTTAGTACAAATTTGTATGCATTATATATTGCATATATGGAAGATACAGAAGAAGATCACCAGTCTGAATTCCTTGGGACAGAGCAGTGTTGAAATTACAAATTTTTTTAAAATTATAGATTGCAATGTTTCCTATGGGTCCAGACTGAGGTGTGAACATTTTGTAACTTCAACAGTGGTGTTTTTCTATATATACTTGATGTGCTTTTTAGATGTTATTTGTATGTAAAATAATGTAAATATATACAAATAAATATGGAGTACAACTGCTCTAAATTCACTCTGGGAAAAACAATGAGTAATGGTATGAAGTAGGGCTGGACCTGTAATAAAAATCTGGTTTGGTTCAGTCTGGTGATTCAAGTAGGCATAATATCCAGATTTCCACTCTGGTCTAGTTCTGACAGTTTATAAATATATTACCCCTCTCAACACATACAGGCATATACACACTTTATATATTTTTATATACACACACACATCTGCAAACATATTTACAAATTGAGAGAGATTATCCAGATATTAATGGTACCATAGCTTCATTTTTCAAGATTTAGTAAAATTTATTTTATGTTAATATATTTTTTATGGTAATTTAAGTTATGCAGAACACAAATAAATTAGTATAGGACAGTATTTATTAGATTAAATACAATATTTGCCACTTTAAAAGTCATTGTAATTAATTCCATAGAGTTTCTTCAATATTTTGATAATTTGGCATCACTAAATCAAAAGTCCTCTAATTTTGAAATTAGTGGCACAGACTATGCGCACTTTAGTGTGCTGTCAGCATCAATAAGGGAAGGTTCATTTTAACACTGTTCAACAAAATTTTTACTTATATATTTCCAATTTGAGAGGATGGTTAAGACATGCGAGTTAGGAGAATTGACTGGTCTTGTTAAAATGGATAATTATTCAATACAAGTATTGCAAAATGCTGAAGATAAGTTAGGTACATTCAGATTCAGATTCTACTGTATATGGAACTACATACCTATAAATGTCAGAGAGACAGCATCATTAATTTTGTTTCACAAATCACTAAAGGAACACTTCATTAATTTCTGTTAATTTACTGTATTCCAGTTGTTTTTCATCTGTAATAAAAGAAATTAATTTCTCATTGGTATAATTTTTTACAATTTACTCTTATTTTTCTATTATTTCTAAGATTATCCCAATTTTCATTTGTAATGATAGAAATTAATCAAATGCAACTTTATTTTATTTTCTATTATTTCTATTTCTCTTATTTTCTACTGTAAAAATTGAAATGAATCTCAAAAGATTCTGCCTGAAAAGCTATCATGCCTCCTAAGAGCATATTCAGATAAGTGTACTTTGACTGGATTGTATGCCACTAATTATACAACATTGAATGTAAATGTAAATACCAATATTCTGTAAACCTATGGATGTAGTGTTTTACTTGAACTATTTAAATTGTATATGCCCACCTTATTGTAATATATTCTTTTCCTCAATAAAGGTTGTTTGTTTATTTATTTGAATTTTCCTCCTCCCTCAGACTTAATGATTATTGAAATTAGCAGGGATGTGGAGTCGGCCAAAAACAACCGACTCCCGACTCCTGAGTTGGTATTTTTAAAAAACCGACTCCGACTCCCGACTCTTTCCTTATCATGTGATCTACAACCTTATAAATATTGGGATGTTTGTTTCATAGATGGCATTTCAAGTTTGAGGCTCTAGTTGGAGCATTAGCATGTTTCCCAGTGTAAGCACTAATTTTTGCATTACACTCTTTACCATCCTTTTCTACTTGACAAATAAAATACTTTCATCCTCATTTAGCTTAAAATATTGAAAGTGTGCTGATTTTCTACTAGGCCCATGACTCATTACTAATAGGGGCTAATTAAATTAATAATTAATATATTGCTAATTTTTATATGGTACCTAGTATCCTAAAATAGAAATATGAAATTCATTTGCTAAGATTTACCAGAACAATAAATCAAATGTGGAAATGTGAATCTAGAATTAGTTCAGGAAGATATTTATTTAGGGCATAGTAGTCTTCTTCTTTCTCTTCGCCCGTTCCGCCTCTATGCGGGGTCGGCGTTTCTGACCAGCCTCCTCTACACAGCCGGTCCTGGGCTTCTTCCTCCGACAAACCCTTCTCCCTCAAATCGTCCCTCACCTTCTCCATCCACCTTCGCTTCGGTCTGCCTCTCTTTCTCCTGCCATGCACCTCCATATTCATCGTTCTCTTACCTACATAATCTTCGTCCCTCTCATCACATGTCCATACCATTTCAGTCTACTTTCTTGTATCTTCCTCGAGATTTCTCCAACCTTTGTTGTGCCCCTTATCCTTTCATTCCTTACTCTATCCAACCTTGTCACTCCGCACATCCATCTCAGCATTCTCATCTCCGTTACATCTAGTCTTTCTCATGATCTTTCTTTATAGCCCAAGACTCAGCCCCGTACATCATAGCCGGTCTTACCACAGTCTTATACACCTTTCCCTTAACCCTTGCGCCTATTCTTCGGTCACACAACACCCCTGAAACTTTCTTCCAATTTTTCCAACCAGATTGCACTCTGTGTGTTATTTCTGTGTCCAGCTCACCGTCCTCAGCCACTGTCGATCCCAAGTACGTAAACTTACTTACTCTCTTTAACCTCGCTCCCTCTAAACTAATTTCTGAGTCTTGATTTTCGTAGAACCTCAGGTACTCCGTTTTCTTTCTGCTGATTTTCAACCCTCTGTCTTCAAAAGCCCTCCTCCATTCCTCCAATTTTCTTTCTACTACTTCTCTCCTGTTGCTGCACAGAACAATATCATCTGCAAAGAGCATACACCAAGGGGATTGATCTTTTATCCCCTGGGCCAACACATCCATAATCAAAACAAAAAGGTACGGGCTCAAAGAAGATCCCTGATGTAGACCAACCCTCACGGGGAACCATTCCGTTACACCTACACTACTCCTAACCTGGGTCCTTGCTCCTTCATACATACTTTGCACCAACCTAACGTACTTCTCCGGCACACCTTTCTCTCTCATACACCTCCAAACCTCCTGGCGTGGCATAGTAGTGTGGAGGGTGAACCCTTTCCCCTTTTAGTTCTCAGCCCTTTCCCCCTGGCCTTGATTATTATTATTTATATATTAAATTTCTTTGATTTTTGAATGAAATATTTGTTATAGAAAGGATTTTAATGGTTCTCTCTCTCTTTCCAGCAAACAAATAATGAATAAGAATGATAACTGTTATAAGAAATTAGAAAGATAGTAGTAAACTATTAAGCATTAAGATAATAAATAATAAACATTAAGTACTAATTTAATATTAGCAAACAAATAAATAAAGAAATAATGTTATAAGATATGTTAATGTTAATATTTTAATGAATGAAAAGACTAAACAATAAGTTATATAAAGAAATGTTAAACTTGTAAACAAGGAATGAGGAATAAAACAGTTTTATTAAATTAGTATGGGAAAAAGAGTGAGAGTTGGACAGTGCTTGTTAAACCCTGTTAGTAAATGAATAATAAAGTACAAATTGTTAATATTTTAACAAACAAACAAAAATGAAAAGAAGAATAAACAAATTTAGTAAAAGAGACGCTTCTGAGGTTTAAAAGTGTCGGCGTGTGTGTCAAAACTCGAGTTTTGAGAAGTGGAGGGAACCAATTGGCGCATGTGTGGAAATATAAATAATAAAAAATATAGTTTAAGAGGGTAATTTGACAAGAGAAAATAAAGAACATAACAGAGGAAACTAAAGTCAGGCTGGATTTGTCTGAGGCTGAAGACCGTTATTGGACCAAGGGAACTTTAAGTTCTGTTAGGAAGGGGATGCGGAGATAGTGAACCACTAACAGAAGGAAGCTATTCTGGCAAGTAAGAAACTGTTGGTGGCAGGAGCCAGCAGTCGTGGAATCGGAGGTCTGGGCAGCGAGCCTGGATCCAACAACCCTTCAAGGTAAGCAGCCTGGTTTCGTGGAGTTCTTAAACAAAAGAAAAAATTCTTATTCGTGGTGCGGCCGTTAGGTTACTCCGAATCCCACCACATAAAATAAGTGGCGCCCGAACAGGGACTTCCACTCAGAAAAGTGGGTTGTTTCCTGGTTGGGTTGTATAGAAGAAGAGTGAAAGAGTAGTTGTAGAGTAGAAGTGAAGTAGGGTAGCATCTTTAGAGATGCCTACCAAGGAGGAGTTAGAAAGGAGGTTGAGGGAGATAGAGGAGGCATTAGAGGTAGAAAAGGCTAGGAACCATCAGTTAGAGTTACAGAAGGCAGAATTAGAGAATGTTTTGGGGAAATTGCAGAGTAGATTAGAGGAACAGAGTAAAGAATTAGTAGTTTGTCGTCAAGAGATGGAAGAAAGAATGATTGAGAGTAAGAAAGAGATGGATGATGGGTTAAAGGCAATGGTTAAGAGAATGAGTGAGTTGGAGGGCAAGCTTGATGGGAAAGTGAAAAAGGAAGGGAAGGGGGGTTTTGAAGGGGAAAATAGTAAGGGTGTTGGTAGTAAGAAAGGGGCACATCTAAAGGATGTAGCAGTAGGGGGCCTGGAAGGAGAAGGGAGTGAAAGCGTGAGTGAGGGGAAAGAAGAAAGACCTTACAAGGTGATGGTGCATTCCACCCCTAAGGAGGGTAAGAAGAAGCTTGAGGGTGAGGATCAGAGGGAGAAAGGTAAGAGGATGGAAGGGCAGGCTAAGAGGGGCAAGGCGGGAATGAAGGGGGCTCGGAGGGCATCTGGTAAGAGGGCTTCTCGGAAGGTTCAACGCTGCGTTAGCGCAGATGACTCCCTCTATTCCAGCATTGAGGACAGTATGTATGAGAGTGAGAGTGAGACTGAAACTGAGAGTGATACGAGTGAGGGTGTAAGAGTGCATAAGGGAATCTTAATTAGGGAGATTCCGAAGGTTGCAAAATTTAATGTTTATAGTGGGAGAGATGTACAAGAGTTTTTGAAAGAGTATGAACGTTATTGTAAGAGCAAGTATCCAGACGCTCCTGAGTATTGGGTGAAAGAGATGGGTGACTGTTTGGAAGGTAGGTTGCTAGAGTTTTACAATGTTGTTGTAAATTCAGGAGTGCCTGTGAAGTATGAGGTGTTAAGGGAGAGATTGGTGGAGCAAGTGTTAAGAATAAGAGGGGGTGTGAAATATCGAAAGAAGGATGATTTTGAGAGAGCAAGGATGCAGAAGGGGGAGAGTATTGATTTGTATGCATATAGACTTGAAACTTTGGCGAGAAAGAAATTTGGAGATGATGGGATAGATGAGAATAAAAGGTTGGTAAGAAAGTTGATTGAGACAGTACCTGAGAGTGTGAGAGAGTTTTTGAATGTTAAGAGGAAAGAGTGTGTAAGAGTGAGAGGGACACGTTTGAAGTGGCATGAAATCTTGGAATTGTTAGAGGACCGAGTGTATGAGGTGTGATTGGGCGTAATAGGGAAGCAGATGTGCGAATGGGGACAGCGATGAGGGAGGAACAAGTACCTGTGTTTCCTAGTTATGCGGACGCATTAAGAAATACTAGGCCAGGTCACCCTCCAGTTAGCCAAGCATCCATGGCCCAAAACCCAATGGAAATGCTGGCTAACTTTGTGAACGAATTCACAAGGGTGTATGGAGGGTCGGCCATGCAACAACCAGGGCCTCCTCCCACATCGGGTCCCAGAATGAATGGTCCGATGCTGGGGCAAACGTATAGAAGGCAAGGGCTTCAAGGCCAGTCAACAATGAATGAGCAAAGAGGGCCAGTGAATGGAGGGAATATGGGGAATGTGAGAGGGTGTGCATATTGCGGTAGAGGGGGACATAGTATAGAGACCTGTAGAAGAAGAGTGGGTGCGTGTTTTGCATGTGGGCAGATGGGACACATGGCGTATGAATGCAGAACACCTGGGTATGAATGTAGGGCATGTGGGAACTTTGGGCATATTGCCCGGTTCTGTCAAGCCCAACAGCAGGGTGCTCCGGCACCGGCGGGAGGGAGTCCTGTCTCTCATGCAGGAAATCGGCCAGTGTCAGCCATGCCAGCTCCTCAACCTCAGAGGCAGGGCCCTCAAGGGGGTGCTGTCACTGGAAATGGCGAGGCTGGTCCCAGTACGGGAAACGCATAGGGCAGGGGCCTCTCATTGGGGTTGGGGTCCCTGCTTCTCTGAATGATGAATGTGTATTTGAGGCATTAGCAGGATGGTGTCAAGTGAATAAGGAAGTGAGAGCGAGTGAGAAAAAGGCAGAGTGTATGGTTATTCCTGTTGAATGGGGAGGGAGTGTATGGAGGGCATTAGTGGATACAGGATGTTCACCTAATTTAATAAGTAAGCAAGGAATTGGATGTTTGTGTAAAGAGAATGAATTAGGAAGAGTGAATTGGGGAGTAACTGGGGAAATTAAAGGGGTTGGGAACATCCCAGTACGAGTGTTGGGAGAGGTGCAGATTAAAGTGAAAGTGATGGGGTGTGAAATGGAAGAATGTGTGCTTTATGTGGTTGATAAGGAGAGTGAAAAGTATGACATGATTCTGGGGTATGAGTTTTTGAAAAAGAATCGATTGGTGATCCATCCTGCTAGACGTATGATTGAGTGGAAAAATGAGTTGGGTAAGTGTGAATTCTATGTGGGGAGAAGTGAATCGGATTGGATGAGGGTAATAAAAGGGTATGAGGTGAGAGCATCTGAGAGTGTAAATCTGGAAAAGGGAACCCCAGCATTGGTGCATGTTGAGTGGCCAGTGAGTGATAATAGAAGAAAAAGGCAGGGAAGCATGATTTTTGTGAATGGTATGGATGCATCCTATAAAGTGAAAAGAGTTGGGCATGTGTATGATGGTATAATTGATGAGAGTAACCCATGGATTTGTGTGCAAGCTAGGGAAGATGGGGGTGCATGGCGAAAGAGAATAAATGAGGGGGATGTGATAGGGAGAGCATATACAGTGATTGAGGAAGTATGTGAGGAGGGAGAAAATGGAATACAAACGGATGAACGAGGGCAAGAATGTGGGGAGGAATGGACGACTGAACAAATCAGAAAGGAGGTGATTGTTGGCGAACAGTTGAGTGAGAGTGAGCGAATGCAGGTGTGGCAGTTGGCAGGGGAGAAAAGGAGCGTATTGGCCCGAGGAGATGATGACCTCCGTTTAACAAAACTACCTCCCTTCAGGATCCAGTTAACGGATGAGACTCCGATCTACCAAAGGCCAAGACGGTTCTCCCCACCAGTAATGAATGAGATAGAAGAGCAGTGTGAGGAATTAGAGAGAATGGGAGTGATTGAACAGAGCACAAGTCCGTGGAATAGTAGAATAGTGCCTGTGCGGAAACCTGATGGAAGGATTCGCTTGTGTGTGGACTATCGAATGGTGAACGAAAGGACAGTGAAAGACAGGTTTCCGATGTGCTTGATAAATGAAAGTGTATACTCTTTGCATGGAAAGAGGGTGTTTAGTAAATTGGACCTATTGAGGGGATATTACCAGATGCCGGTTGAGCCAGAGTCTCGTCCCATAACTGCTTTCTCCACAGCCAGGAATCATTATATGTTCCGTGCTCTCTCGTTCGGACTTACAGCTGCACCTGCTGCATTTCAGAGAGCAATGAATCGTGTTCTTGGTAAGTTTGCAAGGGAAAATGTCATATGTTTTATAGATGACATTTTGATTATGACAGAGACATTTGAGGAGCACCTGAAGATAATGAGAGAGGTACTGCAAGTGTTGGATGAAGTGGACTACGAGTGAAACCAAGTAAGTGTGAGTGGTTCAGGGAAAGTGTGGCATTTCTGGGGCACAAGGTGAGTTCGAGTGGTATACGAAAGAGTGGGGAGTATATGGAAAAAGTCAGGGAGTTCCCGAAACCTCGGACAGTTCGTGAACTTAAATCTTTTCTGGGACTTGTAGAGTTTCAGAGGAAATTTATAGCGGGCTGCTCTGGGATTTCGAAACCCCTGACCGAAGTGACTGGAATGAAAGGTAGTACTCAGTTGGTGTGGACGGAGAAGATGAATGAAGCATTTGAGCAATTGAGAGTGGAAGCAGCGAAAGATGTGGAGTTGGCTTATCCGGACCTGAGTGAAGGAGCGAGTTTGCTAGAATTGTATACAGATGCGAGTGGATTTTGTATGGGTGGGTGCTTGTGCCAGTTGCAGGGAGAGGAAGGACAGGAAGGAAGGAGAGTAATTGGGTATGTATCTAAAGCATTCAGTAAGGCAGAGCGAAAGTACAGTACAATTGAGAGAGAACTTGCGGCAATGAGGTTTTGTGTGAAAGCTTTCAAGTCATTTTTGTATGGAATGAAATTTATTTTAAAGACTGATCATCAGCCCTTGGTATATATGGAGAGAATGAAAGTTGTGGATGGAAGAATTGCTAGAACTTTGCTTGAGTTGAGTGAGTTTGATTATAAGATTGAGTATGTGCCAGGGGAGAGGAATTGTATGGCTGACCTATGTCAAGAATACCTGGGGTGAATGAAAGGTGTGAGAAAGAGGTGGTCGACCCTGAGTATTTGCCAGTGGGAATAGTAAAGTTGCATGAAAGTAGGGGGGGTGGCGACAGTTTGTTTGAAAGTGTATGGTATGGGTTGAAAGATTTGAAATTGGATGGGTTAAAAATGAGAATACCAGGGAGTGTGAATGAATTGCGGACCTTGGTTATGAATGAAGCGATTAAGAAACCAGAAAGGATGGGTGTTTGTAAGGTCCGCAATTATGTACGTGAGCTGAAAGCCATGGGGAGCCCGGGTATTTTTCCTTTTCAAGAGGTCCTCATGGTGGTCAGCTCATTGTTTAGTGTTGAAGTGTATGTGCATTATGGTAATGATTGTCCGATTGTGTATAAAGATGAAAGGATCGAGGAGAAAGGAGCCCTGATTTTGCATTTGCAGTGTATTAGTGGTGTACATTACAATTGGGTGAGTGAAAGGAAGAGGTATAAAAGCATAGTGCCAGGTGAAAATTTGGAAAGGGTTTTGGATGAAGTTAGAGCTGCACAGAGAGAGTCAGAGGGAGAAGGTTGTATGGAAGTAGGTATGTTAGAGGGGCCATGGATGATACGTGACTGTGTGGATGAGGTAGAGCTCAGCCCTTCTGTGGTTCCTGTAAGGGTTCCAGAAGGTCCTATTGAGCTCTACAGGGGTCTTGTGGATACAGGTGCCCAAATCAGTCTGGTGAATGAGCGAGTGTTGTGTGATTTAGATGAAGAGAATGTGCCTGTATCCCGAGAAAGAGTGGGTGTGAGAATACGTGGTATCGGAGGGGGAACAGTCGCGTCACATGAAGCTGTGCAGTTGAGGGTGGGATTAGGTGCATGTAAAGAGGTATGGGAGCACAAGTTCATAGTCTTGAAAGGGGAATCAATGCCCTGGGATTTTCTACTGGGGATTGATTTCCTTGAGAATATGAACTTGAGTGTGGATGTTGGTCAGGGCTCAGTAATGAGAGAAGGAGAGCATGTGGTCAGTATGGGAATGTTTCCGAGCACAGGTATAGATGCTGTGTTAGTGGGAGCAATTGAGTTAGAGGTGGAAGACCAGTGTGAAGTGTTGAGAGATGAAGATATTTTAGATATGCAAGAGGGAGATGAGGTGATATGCAAGTTGAGAGAATATGTGTATAATGGTACAGATGTGAGAGAGTGGTCAAAAGAGGTGGAAGAGTATAAAAGGTATGCGAAAAAGTTGGCTGTATGGATGGGAGTGCTATATTATATGAGAGTAAATAAGGTGGGTGAGACAGAGAGTGTGCCAGTGATGACATTTGAGGGTATGGTAGGATTGGTGATTATTACACATAGGATGTATGGGCATGTGGGAAAAAACAAGTTATGGGAATTGATGAAAGGAATGGTTTTCCACCCTAGGCTGGGACTGGTTGTTGCAGAAGTGGCAACTACTTGTGAGAGTTGCCAAAAGCGAAAATACCAGTCCCAGCATAGCCGCCCCCCAGTGCGAAAGATTGAAGTGAAAGAACCGTGGGAGCTTGTGGTGGTTGATATTGTGAGTATGCCGAGAACGAGTAGAGGGAAAGTTGGAATATTAGTAGGGGTCGATCACAAGAGTAAGTTTGTGTATGTTGCTGCGTTAGAGAATAAAACAAGTGAGCATGTTGCGAGAGTGATGAGAGAGAGTATGTTACCAATGATGCTTGGAAGGCCGCGTAAGTGTTTAACAGATAATGGGCCTGAGTTTAGGGGTGCTAGTTTTGAGAGAATGTTGAGTGAGAATGGGATAGAGCATGTTAGAATAACTCCGTATATGTCTGCTTCGAATGGTTTGGCTGAGAGAACGGTGAAAACGATAAGTGAAATGCTGCGTGTATGTATTGGGGAAGGGGCTGAGTGGGATGCTGAGTTGGCAAGAGTTGCCTGGTGCTACAATTCGACATACCACTCAGCCATTCAAACTTCCCCAAGAAGGTATGTGTCTACATTTGGAAGGTTTGTGCAAAAGGATATACGATTAAATGAGAATACATGTGATAGATGGAGAGAGGCTGGTGTGCATTTTCGGTCATTTGGTGTTGGTGAGCTTGTTTTGAAAGAGGTGCATGAGGCTGGAAGAAGGAATGAGTATAAGTTGGCGCAAAAGTTTGAGGGTCCATTTGTGGTGAAAAAGGTATGGGAGAATGGGGTAACGTATGTGATTGAGAGGGAGCAAGAGAATGGACAGTGTGAAGAAGTAAGAGCACATCATCGGCAGTTGCGCAAATGGCGAATACCTCCGGAGTACATCGTATGTCACCCAATGTATGATATGTGTGAGAGGATGGAACAAAAGAAAGCGCTAGAAACCAAGAACATGATGGGAATCCAGGATGAATGGATGGATGCAGATCTGGAGTTCTTGATTGTGTCAAAGCGGGCAAAAAGGAAGAAAAAGGTGAGAAGAAAGGGAATGAAAGGTGAGAAAGCCAGGCAGATAGGTGAAGTATATGAGCTGAAGGATTCCCAGTTGGACTCTGGAACAGCCGCGGGTGAGGCAGAGTTAGAATGGGATGTTCGGGACTTTGGTGGTTCATGGTGCCAGCCTGGTCCATCCGGGGAATTCTCGTTTGAGGGTTTTGGGGTCTCAGACCTTGAGGGCCTTTCTTTTCTGGGATTTTCCGAGGGTGGAGGAGAAGGGAGAAGAAGGGAAATCTTCTTCACTCAGAAGTGGAAAGATTGTGTCAGGGAGGGGGCATTAAGAGTGTGGGATTTACAATTCTTGAGAGTGAAAGGGAAAATGTATGTGAGAGAAAGGAGTGTAACTGAGCAAAGTATTGTGACCTTAATGGAAAGTGTGAGGGATGAATGGGGAGTAGATAGAGGTGAAGGAAGTATAAATGAAAAAATGAGGGAGAGAATGAATGTGATTGATTTTTGTGAGGAAGTGAGAATGTTATTGCTTGAGATAGAAGAAAATGTGTTGAATAAAAGCTTAGATGTAGATTAACAAGTAGTATTAGAGAAGATATTAAAAGTAGATGGGTTAGAATGATAGAGAAAGTGCAACAGTGTTTAGGGAATGGTGATGGTAATGTAGTATAAAGTATTGGTGTAGTGTTCTGTAGGGGAAAAAAAAAAAAAAAAAAAAATAGTAGTATTGTATGATGTGTGAAAGAGTGAGTGGTTGGAATTCAACCAGGTGGCAGCCTACATTTTGAGGCCAGAAGCTGGGCTGTGCTTGGAGGAGGAAGGTGCCTGGGTGAGTTCCCAGACCTGCTGATCCCTGCCTCTGGTGATTTGCCACTTTGCAGGTTTCAACCTCATTCCTGGTATTGTAAATAACTATTGTAAATAACTATTGTAAATAAAGATTAAAAAAAATGAAATTATAGGTATATTTTTTAGTATAACGTAAATTATTAAAGAGAAAGTAATTGTTAGCCAGCTGTTAGTCCTAAATATTGAATGTTTGAATGTTTACTGTATTTGTTAAATATAAAGATTATTAAATAACTGAATTATAATTTAAATAAATAAAAGAATGATTTATAAAGTAAATTTGTAAATATGTTATTCTTATGATAGCCATGTATGTAATTAATGATTTAAAAGATTTAAAATTGAAAACAATTATTTTTTGTAAAAAAAAAAAAAAAAAAAAAAAAAATTAAAAAAAAATTATATATATATATATATATTTGAAAATGGAAAAAAATTATTTTTCGAATAAAAAGAGGGTATCTATATAAATAATTTGTTAATAAATATTTTGGTATAAAATTGTAAGGAAAGGAAGAGAGAACCATATTAGGGTAATATAGTAGGTGTGTAGGCTATATGGCAAGACAGGTGGAAAGGAGCTTGGGGGGGGGAAGATGTGGAGGGTGAACCCTTTCCCCTTTTAGTTCTCAGCCCTTTCCCCCTGGCCTTGATTATTATTATTTATATATTAAATTTCTTTGATTTTTGAATGAAATATTTGTTATAGAAAGGATTTTAATGGTTCTCTCTCTCTTTCCAGCAAACAAATAATGAATAGGAATGATAACTGTTATAGGAAATTGGAAGATGGTAGTAAACTATTAAGCATTAAGATAATAAATAATAAACATTAAGTAACACTAACTTTAATATTAGCAAACAAATAATAAAGAAATAATGTTAGAAGATATGTTAATGTTAATATTTTAATGAATGAAAAGACTAAACAATAAGTTATATAAAGAAATGTTAAACTTGTAAACAAGGAATGAGGAATAAAACAGTTTATTAAATTAGTATGGGAAAAAGAGTGAGAGTTGGACAGTTGCTTGTTAAACCCTGTTAGTAAATGAATAATAAAGTACAAAATTGTTAATATTTTAATGAACAAACAAATAATGAAAAGAAGAATAAACAAATTTAGTAAAAGAGACGCTTCTGAGGTTTAAAAGTGTCGGCGTGTGTGTCAAAACTCGAGTTTTGAGAAGTGGAGGGAACCAATTGGCGCATGTGTGGAAATATAAATAATAAAAAATATAGTTTAAGAGGGTAATTTGACAAGAGAAAATAAAGAACATAACAGAGGAAACTAAAGTCAGGCTGGATTTGTCTGAGGCTGAAGACCGTTATTGGACCAAGGGAACTTTAAGTTCTGTTAGGAAGGGGATGCTGGAGATAGTGAACCACTAACAGAAGGAAGCTATTCTGGCAAGTAAGAAACTGTTGGTGGCGGGAGCCAGCAGTCGTGGAGTCGGAGGTCTGGGCAGCGAGCCTGGATCCAACAACCCTTCAAGGTAAGCAGCCTGGTTTCGTGGAGTTCTTAAACAAAAGAAAAAATTCTTATTCGTGGTGCGGCCGTTAGGTCACTCCGAATCCCACCACAGTAGTATTCTGGTAAATTGTTGGCATATAGAAATTGAATCAAAGAGTCGGGAGTCGGTCGTTTTTACCAAATCCCGACTCAGACTCCCGACTCCGACTCCCCACCTCTGGAAATTAGAATCTCCTTCAAAGATGTTTCTTCTGTCGTCTCTGGCTCAACTCTTGGAAGGCATATGGTTTTGATGGTGTTCCTCCTGTTATTCTCAAGAATTGTGCTTCTGTGGTGACACTCTGCCTGGGCAAATTCTTTTGTCTGATACTTTTCCTTCTTGCTGAATGTTTGCTTTCATTCAGCCTGTCCCAAAGAAGGGTGACCACTCTCAATCCTCCAACTGCTTTGATTATTGCTTTTCTAAGGTTTTTTAATCTATCATTAATAGTAAGATTCTTAAACACCTCTCTTCTAACAGAGAAGTTTCAGTGAAACTTTTGCTATCGCACTGAACATAAAAGCTTTTGATAGAGTCTAGCACAAATCTTTAATTTCCAAACTGCCCTCCTTCAGTTTTTATCCTTCTATCTAGGTACCTTCATCTCTAATTTCCTTTCTGGCCAATTTATAGCTTCTAAGAGGTTAGGTGTGCTGTACCAGCTTTGCAGTTTCTTCACCCCTACTCAGTTGCTGTCTCTATACAGGGGTCTTGTCTGCCCCTGTATGGAGTATGCTTCTCTGTGTTGGGTGACTCAACCCACACAGCTCTACTTGACTGGGTGGAATCAAAGGCTTTTCATCTCATCAATTCCCTACCTCTTACTGACTGTCTTCAATCCCTCTGTCTTCACCACAATGTTGCCTCACTCTCTCTTACTATTGCTATTATAATGGACACTGCTCTTCTGAACTGTGTGTGCCTCCTCCTTTAAAGAGAGCATGCACTACCCTCCCATGGCTGATGCCTTAGTTGAGAATTTGGCTGAAATTACTCAAACCTGATGCATTGGGCAAAAATTTTGACTTAAAATTAAAGATTCAACCAAAATTAAGAGGAATTTTTCCTAAGGCATATTAACATTAGATTTTTAAATACAAGTGAGAATTTTTCATATTGTGTGTGTGTCACAATTTTGAAAATGAGAATTTTTTTTTGCAAAACAGGTGCATTGTGCAAGAATTTTGCAGTCTGGTAGCACAGCAAATGATGTCCTTTCATTTCCAGAGCAATTAGAATTAAAAATCATAATTTTCCAAATGCCTACAAAAAAAAATACCTCTCCATAGAAGAAAAAAAAAAAAAAAAAGAGCCAAAGTCCAGAGTTTTTGAGATGCCAGGACACTGTAGTCACAGATGGGGGTAAAAAAGTTTGGATTGCAGAATGTTGTTCCAGAGATGACCAGTTAAGTAGATGAAAGATTGAGAATACCAATTAACCCTTGCTTTGGAGAGTTAGAAAAAAGATGAGAACATGTCAAAAGTCTGGTACTGCAAGCTCTCCTTAAAAGAGGAGGCATGTAGTTAAGAGTTCAGAAGAACAATGTCTAGAATAGTGATAGTAAAGAGAGTGAAGCAACAGTGCAGCAAAGAGAGAGAGGAATTGAAGACAGTCAGTAAGAGGCAAGGAACTGATGAGATGAAAAGCTTTTTATTCCACCCAGTCTAGTAGAGCTGTGTGGGTTGAACCACCCCATGCATGAGAAGTGTACTACATACAGGGGCAGAAACGGAGAAATTTTTTTTTTTTTTAAATTTGAAACAGGTCTTTATTTCCTAGGTACTGTAAAAAATCTTGTCTT
This sequence comes from Bathynomus jamesi, assembly GCA_023014485.1. Taxonomy (NCBI): domain Eukaryota; kingdom Metazoa; phylum Arthropoda; class Malacostraca; order Isopoda; family Cirolanidae; genus Bathynomus; species Bathynomus jamesi. Next base: position 524,126 of record JAJOZX010002923.1, on the reverse strand, counting down.
AAAAAGTTCTGAATCTTCAAAATAAATTATTCAGATGGCTATAAAAAAAAAAGAAAAAAAATTGATTTTCTTTAAAATTTGCAGGACAAGTCAGACATTTATGTGAACTAACAATATCTGATCAACAACTAACAAGTTACTGTGAGTTACATTAAGTTTGGTTATACCCAATTCACACTAATCTTCTTTAAAAAAAAACTACCTAAATACCGAAACTAAACGAAACATTTTTTTGGTACGAGGGTCTATGTTACATTTTACCAAATTTCAGAAACAGTTAGTAACTTAGTGTAGATTCTCTATAGTGCAATTTTAAGGTGAACTAAAAAATTGTTTTGAGGAACCTTTAATAAAAATGTAAAGGTGATATTTAATTTAAATTAAGTATTACTAAAAATTATATATTTAAAAATTACAGAGAATTTTTAAACTAAACCACTCACACTAAATGATTCTTTGGCCTAATTAAAATAATATTCAAAGAAAATTATGCTAATTTGAAATGGGTGAGGTATCATACATACTTAACCAAGAAATTAAATAGGTTTAAATAACTTATTTTATTAAATTAGGTCTAATGGTAATTATGCAGTAAAAGATATGATCCAAGATTCTAGTCAAATCAATACTTTTCTAGTGTAATTTAGTGCATTTTGTTCAGATACAACCTTCATTTCTAGTGCAAAATCACCGAAACCTAACTTAATATGTACTATAACAAACTATGCTTATTACGCAGGTAAACCAAAATTTGCATGTGGTTTTTATAGAATATGTCAAATAAAAAAGTTAGGCCTAGTCAAACTTACTTAAATGGCACACCTAAAGCAAAAGCACTCCCTATGTAATTTCTTTATTTATGATCAGATTTTTATGAAATTTTCAATATACAGGTTTTCAAGGCAGACGTCAGAATAACGCACACCATTTGAAAAAAAATTTAACATTTTAAAAAAAAATTTCTTAAAAAAAAAAATGGGCATACAGTTGACCTAACCAGTGTCACATATTGAACTGTCCTCTGAGCACTTCTGCGCATGCGCAAAACAGATGTCACAAATTGTGGTGGCTTACAGTTTGAATCATCCACTGTTTGTTTGGTTTGCTAGTTTTTTCGCTTTAATTTTCGATTTTTAAGGTAGTTGTAAATTGGTTAGATGGGTATCTCGCGAAATATTGGAGGTAATGCTCTTTCTTATTCCGACCTCAGCACCCAACTGAATGCCCAGCCCCCCCCCCGCCAGTTAGGTCCACTGTACATCCTTGATGATTTTAGGTTAAATCATGATAGTTTCGTTAGTTAATTATAGTCGAATAGTAAAAAACTATATAATTCAAAATATAAAACAAAATCATACCATCGCATTTTTTGGAATTTTTTTGTGGGAGGCCTCTCCCTCTTCTACTAACCCTGGCTACTGCCACCTCCCATTAAAAATCTTAATTTCATATAAATGCAATAATAAAAGGTTGATTTCTCAATAACAATGAAAATCAACAGTCATGTAAATATTCACAAGATTATTGTTTATATTACAAATTGAATTCCATAATTGATTAATAAACACCATTCAATTACATATTTATACATGACATGCTTATCGGACAGTTCAAACCAGCGATCACTTCAAATCATGAGTGCTATATTCTGAACTGTCTGCTAGATTTTGCGCATGTATAGAAGTGTTCAGAGGACAGTTCAATATGGCAGATGGTTCAATACGTGATACCAGGCCTTCAATGTTATTCCAATGTCCGCTATTGAAGGCCTGGTTAGGTCAAATGTATGCTCTTGACAAATGGTCAGTGGTGGTCACCGTTAACCAAAAAGTTAACTTCGTTAACCGCTAATCCGTTAACCGCTAATCCATTAAACATGTAACGGAAGTTACCGATAAACCGTTAACGTTAACTTTTATTATAAAAAAAATGAAAAACACAATATATATAATTTAATTTTCCCTCTTCTTCTCGTTCTCCATTTTGTCCATGAGATGCATGTTGCCCTTCATGAAAATTAGCATATCAAAGTTTTCATCAGACAGGGATGATCTCTTGGCCCTCAGGATGTCCTTGCCCATAGAGAACAAACGCTCCACGCTTCACATTGGGACTTGAAAGTACCGGCAGGATCAACCGGGTAGAAAAATAATTATGGAGATTTTAAAGATGTGGTACCTAGAAGTACCGCCAGGACATAAAGGGTTAAGGTGAAAACGCTCCCATTGTAAGACATCAATTGACTTAATTTATGTCATTAAAGTGACATGAGAATTGAAATCTTACCTGATCAGTTTATGGTTCTTGAAATGTATCAAGGAGACTACTAATAAGGTACTCACAGACAATTATAAATATACATGACTTACTTGACAACGATTATTTTTAAATATCCACTAGCACAAACATGTTGCGCAAGAGACAGACTGCAAATGAAACGAATGTAGTTATTTATTGTAATTGTTACATATATATTATTGAAAGTTCCTTAAAATGCTCTGATATTTCTTGAAAGAAGTTGAAACATTCAACTCAAATGGCAAATCTTTCCGCCTGATTTTACAGTCGACCATGTTTTACTCAAACCAATGCCATAAATAACTACCATATTTGGTAAGACACAAATTGTGGCGACAGAAACAAATATATCGCCTGATTTTGCACTGCGGAAATGGAAATTCGTTCATCACTATTAACAGTGGCAGATTAATTGCGCACCTGCTCAGCACTGAAAATAATATAAACTTTTAAACGTTTATTTATGAATTTTTGGGTTAACGGACTTGAGTTAACGGAAGTTAAATGTAACGGAAGTTAATTAGTCCGATAATGATTTTCAAAGTTAACTTAAAAGTTAAATCGTTAACGAAAAAGTTAACTTCGTTAATTAACGATTAACGGATTAACGGTTTGTGCCCAGCTTTGCAAATGGTTAAGTTAAGTTGTGTTATTTTTGTTAGTTTTAATGAAAATAACATGACTTAACCTAACTACTTGTCAAGGGCATACAGTTGACCTAACTAGGCCTTCAATGGTGGACATCAGAATAACATTGAAAGCCTGGTTAAATCAATTTTTTTTTTAAATTTTAGATTTTCAAGAATTAAAAAAAATTAAAATTTTGAGGTTAATATACAGGGTGTACATAAAGTCAGGATCTATTTTTGTGACGCACTTGGAAATTATATGTAATTCAATCATAAAATGATAAAGTGGTAACATTTATTAAATAATTAAGAGTAGGATTCGACGTGACACCCATCAGTATCCCTGCACAGCTCAAATCGTTCCGCAGCATTTCTAAACACATTCTGGAGCATTTGCGGGGTTATGTTATCTGCAGCAGTTCATATACGTAAGTTTTCAAGACTCGTAATCTTCGTCTGATAGACGTGCGATTTGATAAAGCCCCATGCAAAGAAATCTAAAGGGGTTAAATCTGGTGATCTCGCTGGCCAAGGTCTGTTGCTTCCGCGTCTGATCCAGCGATTTGGAAAACGTCCATTTAGATAATCCTGAACAATTTTGGCATGTGACAAGGAGCACCATCATGTTGATAGACGACAGTACTAACAATCCTATCCCCAATCAGCTGAGGTTCAAGGAATTGCTGCACACATGTCCAGATAAATAAGCCCCATAATGTAGCTTCAGCAAAGAAAAAAGGACCATAAACCTTAGATTTGTTAAACCCATCCAGACATTAACTTTAGGAGAGTCTCTTTCCCAATTTTGGACGAAATCATTCAGTCTTTCATCTGCCCAAATTCGACAGTTATGGCGATTTACTTTTCCACACGTATGGAAAGTGGCTTCATCACTAAAGAGAATGTTGTCCATTAAATTATCACTCCAGATTTGTTCTACGAGATCAGCACACACAGCACTTCGTCGAGGGAAATCTTCCTCATGTAAATCATGTAAAACCTGCAAATGATAGCTTTTCTTCTGCAAATTAACTTTCAGAATTTTGTGCACAGATGACGTCGGGAGGCCGAGTCTGTGTGATGCAGCACGAACGGACGTACGTGGCTCCTCATTGATAATTCTGCATACTGCATTCACGGTAAGATCTGACATACACGGTCATCCTGATCTTGCTTCATCATTTACAGATCCCATTCATTTAAATTTGTTCACCAATTTTCGTATTGTCTTGTCTATTGGCCCCGGCTTATGAAATCTCCTTCTAAACTTCTCTCTGATGTCATTGTATTTCTTTCCCTCGATTTGCCAAATTACTATTGCCACACGCTCTTCTGTATTCATTCTAAGGGCTTCTGAAAAGAAAAATAGAAAAAAATAATTATTTCACAAAAATAGATCCTGACTTTATGTACACCCTGTATTTTAAATGACATGGTCTGGACCTTAAATCAAAACTTTTTATGAGGTAGTTTTAGTCGCCTTATTCAAATTTCTCATTTTTTTGTGCAAATGCATATTAATGGTGAAAATTATGATACTAATAATATATATATACTGTATATAAATGCACTCATTTTTGGTCCAACAAGTATAATTTTGGGCTATTTTTTTGCTACTCTAACTTACCAGTAATTAGTTTGTTGGTTACTGTTCTGGCTTTTTTTTTTCTAATTGGATTCAGTTTGGTGGTGTTTATGATAGAATTATGATGTGCCAGTCATGGTGGTTTTGACTTTGAGAACTTGATTTGTCATGTGCCCTAGATGAATATAAAGCATTGGATGTTTTTATCAATTACGGCATTATTCTCTCATCCTTAACTTGCCCAAAATGTGACAGTGAGTGCCTAATACGAAAAGAGCAGGAAATATTTAGGTGAAATAACCAATATTAACCTGTTAGGTTAATTGAATGTCCAGTTAGGTCAACTGTATGCCCTTGATGATTGGTTGTCGTGATATTTTCATTAGTTTAAACAAAAATGATGAGCAAACTTTTCTGGTTAATTTTGAGGTGTTTTGCACATTTCCTGTGGTAATGCATCATTTATGAGATCTCGTAACATGAACATGTTAGGTTATGCTTCACTGTATAAAATGTAGTCAAAAATACATTTTAAGTGTATTTTGATGTGCTTTGTTCAAATATGACTTTCATTTCTTGTGCAAATGAACAGAAACACAGTTGTCATTGCATGGCACAAACACGTATTTCTGTTCATTTGCGCAAGAAATGAAGGTTATATTTGAACACACCACACCAAAATACACTAGAAAAATGTATTTTTGATTTCAATTTCAGGCCATGTCATTTGACATAATTACCAATTTTTACCTATTTCTCAGTATTTGAACTCTATATTGAAAACTTCATAAAAATCTGACCATAAATAAGAAATTACACAGGGGATGCTTTTGCTTTAGGTGCACCCTTACTTTAATGCAAGTGCAAAATAAGTGTGTGTGTATGGTACCGTACTTCTTCCATAAGTTATACCCAGGATAGGTACAGAAACTACGACTACTCTGAAAATCTTAACTCTTGGGAGGATATTATAGGGAAAACCAGTAATTTCTTATAGGCTTCATTTTTAAAATAAAAAACTATATTCATCAGTAATTCTAGTTTTAATATAATGTTTCTGTACAATTTGTGAAATAAAAAGAAGTTAAAATTGAAAAACAGGAATGTCTTCAATCAGGTTATCCTCTCTTATTACCTGTAGACTTAGTCTAAATATGGCAATATCCTATTTTGACATCCCAAATTATTTAATGGACCAGTTAGGTCAACTGTACACCCTTGACAATTGGTTAGTTTAAGCCATGATATTTGTTTAAACTAATGAAAATATCATGACTTAACCTAACCAATCATCAAGGGTGTACAGGTGACCTAACTGGGCAATCAATTAACCTAATTAACAAACAAGCAATTTGAAAGTGTTGAAGTGCCATTTATATTGGTTGGTTGAATAATTTGGGACACCAAAATAGGATATTACCATTAGTGTGGACCAAAAAAATGAAGTTTTAAAAATCTTTGTTCCACATGAGTAATGTTATTCCTTTTGCTTACCTGAACCAAATTACAAAATGTGAAACCTCTATGTCAAGTTTTAGGGGTCCCGAGAAAATTGCACTTTTCCTTTTAATGCTGAAAAAAATAGTTTTTCCTCATTTTCATAAGTTCTGCTTTATTTTTTGTTGGAAATTCTTTATGATTCTTGAAAACTGTTTTGAGCAGGTATTGTTTGTCCTCTTCTTTAGTTGTCACTGCTTGATTAAATTTTTCAATCAATGCAACACCCCGCTCAGCTGTCATTTGTCACTCTAAGGGCACGAACTCTAGCACAGCCTCTTTGGTACTCAGGATCTATTCCCCATGAGATAAAATATAAATATGCAAAATTAATCAGACAAAAAACTAACCTGATATCTCTGGGAGCATTTTTCCATCCCAATGAAGAACTAAAGGCTCTCCAGGACAAAATGCTTGCTCTTGATATTCTGTTGCTATTTCTTTGCGTAACTTTTGACGAGTTCGAAGCATAGTAGATTTTGACACTTTAATGTTTTCCAAATTATGGCCCAAAGACTGAGCAACAACAGCATAAGACATAGCTGCATCTCGATTGGAAAGATTCATTCTATCATAGGCTGCTACAACATTTTTGTCAATAGGCTTTGACTTTTTAGGAGCCAACATTTTCTTTTTAAATTGCTCTTCAGAGGGACCTTGAAAATTCATTTCAAGGTTGTCGTCATTAGTTGATGGTGATGATGATGATGACGATGTGAAATCATCTCTATTGGCAGGCAAGAATGATCTTTTAGATCGCTTCTGCTCTTTGAGGGCTCTTTCACACTCTAATTCTTCACGATGAAGCCTTCTTTTCTCTCTTTTTGCAAGAATTTGGTCTACTCTACCCATGCTACTTTGTGTAGGATCTTCTTGCTGGCTTAAGTAGAAAAGCTTGTCTTCTTCATTTGACATCATCAAAAGGGCATTAGAGTGACCAATATCAAGAATTTCAGCCTTAATTTCATCTTTAAACATAGCTTCTTCAATACGGCATTTTTCTGTTTTTCATCAATTTATCATAACAGCTTATTAAAGAGTCAATCTTTCGGATGGCACTGTCTCTACGCATTGTGGGAATCCTGGCTCTCTCCCAGTAGGTCATCACTTCATCTAAGCAAAGATTAATGGATCTTCTTCGTCCCAATTTTTCCTCTTTTTGATGGAAGAAATATATTTGCAAAACTTGCAGTTTTGTAGGTAAGCGGCAACAAAGTATATCTTTATTTAAATGGCCAATGAGCCAAACTTTAGTTTTAGAACGAGTAGCCATTTTTAGTTTAAAAAATTAAATTTCTGAAATAGTAAAATAAACCAGTTAAATTAGGAGATAAAAAGGATAACTAAAAGGTTCAAGCCAATTAGGCAAAGCCTTTAATTTAGAGTTGACCAATTAAGGATAATATATTTTATCCAAAATTTTTGTTTTCCTTATTAATAATTTTCTCTGAAATAATGATCTAAGATTGTTTTTGTACTCTATTAACACCAAAAATTTCTTAAATAATTTTTTTTTTCATAAGTTGCAACTCAAGAGTTGAGTTGATCATTGATGTTCTAAGCGCGCCTATTCATTGGAAAATGTTTATAAGTCATTAAATCTCGGGACCCCTAAATATTCTCATATGTGACCAAACGTTTGCTGACATGTCTATCTGGTCCAAAGGAATAAGGGCATTAATGTGGAACAAGGATTTCTTCAACTTTATAATTTAGCCCCCCATTTTGGTCCACACTAATTACCATAAATATATTTTGCATTTTATATGAGGCCTAGTTATTATGATAATTACAATTAGTTAATTAGGCTATAATAATATGTGATAAGATTTTATAGAAAAACTATTTCCACAACTTTGGGTTGGTCTCACTAAACAAATTTTCTAGGCTACTATGAGCAAAGTTAACCTAGGCCTAGGGTTAATATTCGTCTTTTCACCCACTCACGCGCAGTTAAAACAGTATAATATATTGAATTGCCGGATGAGTGGCGGACCAGCATCATAGTGCCTATATTCAAAGAGAAGGGAGATGTACAAGATTGCACGAATTATAAAGGGATCAAGCTAATATCACATACAATGAAGATATGGGAGTGAATAGTGGAGAGTAGGTTGAGAGACGAAGCGGAAGTGTCAGTGGAACAGTTTGGATTTATGCCGGGAAGGAGAATGAGAGATGCAATTTTTGCATTGAAACAGTTGGCAAAGAGGTACAGAGAGGGGCAGAAGGCGTTGCACATGGTTTTTATTGACTTGGAGAAGGCATATGATAGGATACCACAGCAGGAAGTTTGGAGATGCTTAAGGGAAAAGATGGTACCGGAGAAGTATGTTAAACTGATCAAGAGGATGTACATGTACAGGGGAGTAACAACTAAGGTGAGGAGTAGTGTGGGTGTGTCAGAGAGCTTTGGGGTGGAAGTTGGTCTGCACCAAGGATCAGCTTTGAGCCCCTTCCTTTTCAATGTGGTATTCGATGTGTTGACAGACAGGATTAGAGGGGAGGCGCCATAGTGCATGATGTATGCGGACGATGTTGTGTTGAGTGGGGAGACGAAAGAGGAGGTGGAGCAGCAGTTGGAAAATTGGAGAGAGGCGTTGGAAAGTAGGGGGATGAGAATTAGCCGAAAGAAGACCGAATATATGATGTGATGTGCAGCAGGACCGAGGAGGGGAAGTGACTGAGTGGAGAGCGTGTTAAGACGGTGGAGTATTTTAAATACTTGGGGTCAACAGTGGATGCAGAGGGGGGAGCAGAGAGAGAGAGATAAACTGTAGAATACAGTCGGGGTTGAAGAAGTGGAGAGACGTATCAAGGGTGCTCTGTGATAAGAGGGTCCCAGTGAAACCGAAGGGAAAGGTGGGTAATTCCAGGACAAATAGACAAATGAAAGTGCCAAATGTACACTCCACCATCTCCAAAATTCATGAAACTTGGTGCAAGGGTTGGTTTTGGTCCAAATTACAAAATCTGAATTTTTTGGGAAAATTGGTCGTTGGTCAAATTTTATGGCTTGACCAAATTTTGGCCAAATGAAAAAACCAACAATTTCAAATGTAAATATCTCAGCTGCTAATTGTGGTAGTGTAATAAGTCTTAAATGATAAAATATGTAAAATTAACTAGTTTCTAAATATGTATCATTGTTTTAGGGTAACAAAAATAAAATTATGATTTTTTGGAAAAACTTTTTTTTTCGATTTGGCAGCGAAGATATCATTTTTCGAAAAAAAGACTAAGAATAAAAAATGTTTATTTGCTGTATGTACACCATAATAAGTAATAAAAAGTCAGCTTATAGTTTATTATAAGGCTCAAAACTGAGTTTGAAATTAAGTAATAAATTTTTTTTTCAGACGACGAAGATTTATTACAGACTTGTTGGTCCAAAAAAGGACAATTTTCAATTAATAAAAAAATATATGTAGATAAACCAAAGGAGAAAAAATCTTTTAAAATATATGTACAATGTACATACATAACCCTCTTATATTTAGGGACAGAATATATTGACAATAATAATGTTTAATTTATAAAGCGTTTATCAGAGTATAAAATACTCTTCCTAATACTACACATACACAAGTCTTTGAGAATGAATTAAGAGACAGTATTCTCATCCAGTGAATCCAAATTTTAGACACTAATAATATAATAATAAGAAAAAAGAATTTGAAAGATTTTTATAACTACAGTCAACCCCTGCTATAACGGACCCCGTTAGAGCGGATATCGGATAAACCACACACACCACTGGCGACGTTAACCAGGAAAAGAAGAAGCGTGTGACCCTGTTGGTGACCCAGAAGCTGGAATTAATCAAGAAGTTAGAGGTGGGTGCTTCGGTGGCCAAGGTGTGCGCGGAGTATGGCGTGAAAAAGCAAACTGTTTCCGACATTCGTAAGGCCAAGGACAAGCTAACTTTTATATTTTTATTATATTTAATTATTTTCTGTATCATTTATCATGTATCGTGTTCAGCAGACAGTGCACAGTACTGTATATAGTATCTCCATTACCGTATCATATACGTATACCGTAGGTTACCAGTACCGGCAGTTATATCGGACAATCGGCTATAACGGACACCTTTTCCCCCCTATTAGTCCGTTATAACGAGGGTTGACTGTATTATGTAGATACACAAATCTTAGATAAAAATTTTAGAAATATTATATGGACAATCTTAAGTAGTATATATTCGATAGAATTTATTTTATCTTCTTTGAAAAGTTATTTAATTCTTCAAGCGGAAAAATGTATTGTATTCTTGTTCCTCCTCATAAACTTGCTTCAATACTCCCAAATATATTTTCTGTTGGAACATGACAAACATCATCTTGCCCAGGAAAAACGTATGAGGGACATACGCCCGAAGGATGGAGAAATTTTATCAGAAAATCATCATATTCACAGTCAAAGGACTGGACTAATCTGAGCCATAGTTTATTTTCATAAATACAACCCACAAAAGAGCCTGTTTCAATTTCGTGTTGAGAGACAGTATTATGTTCTTGATCCGAAGCAGAAACTCTAATGAGCTCTCTTATTTCGACTGACTGTGCACTCTGAGAGAGTGGATATTAAACCTTCAATGAATTCTTGGAAATTGGAACGAAGCGATGTAGTTATTGAGTACCTTTGATAGAAGTAATAGGTTCACTCAGACATTTTTGCAAAGAAAGCTCTACATCTACAACTTCTGCCTCAGAGACATAAAAAAAGTCAATAGCAGTTAGGAATTCTTGAGAGCAGAAATTGTAGAAGTCCTCAGCTGTTAAGATTTGATGGTCGAGAGGCCGTCGTAAGCTTTCTCTGGCGACTGCTCTTTTTACTGTTCCACCAATACCATCACAGGCATTCTTCCTGTGGGATGTCGCGAAAAAATTCCACTCAGCATGAATTTTGAAGTCTGAAATGATGGCATAAATTTAGAAAATTTGTTTTATTCTTATACTGAGCTGCGCATCCATCTGTGAAATAATGAATTTTAGTTAGGTTTGAATTTTGTTGTTGGATGCACAGGATTAATTTTTTGAGAAAACTATGAACCAGAATTGTATCATGCCTGCGACGGTTTGAAACGAAGCAGTAACTTTTGCAAATTAGTTTTCCTGCATTGTTTTTGGAATAATAAACGAATGGGTGCACTGTACATTGCGAGTTCTCCCAATGAAACCCCTGGGAACAATCTTGTACGATGAATGAGAAGTTTTCAGCGAAATTGCCCACCAAAACACCTTCATTTTCGGGCAGAGTTTCTTTTAGATTTTTGAAGTAACTCGACTGACATTTATTCGTGAAGTGTTGTCTTGTCAGTTGTGCAATTTTTTTGGCGAGCGATTCCACATATTCCTCTGGAGTTTCGGTGATATCTTTTAACATACAGTGATCGATGGACACCCATTGTTTATATTTTATCTCTTCCATCGCCATGAAGTCCAAACTTTCCAAATAATTTTTTATTCCAACCTCTCGTGGGCATCTTTTGCATCAGTGCATCATACAGTCTTCATTGTCCATGCCGCAGACAGATAAAGACATTAATTTTTTGTAGTCTAAATCTTTAATGCCTAACGCTGATATTTGTAGTTTCGTATTTTGGTGATGCGTACATACGCAGACACTGAGTTCCGCTTTGTCCCGCAAGCACGCACCATGACGGTCGAAGATGAGCAAAGGTACTAAAGCCTATTTTGGGATTTTCATCATTTTTTGCATATTCAGCATATAACTCTTTCAAGTTACACAATACCAGTCTTTTTTGTTTTTTATTTTTTCACCCTCTTCATTTATTGCAAATTTATAATCTTTGATTCCCAGGCACATCCTACTATATTCGTCATTTTCATAAAACTCCTGAATGATTTTTTCATTTCAGCTGTGACGACCTTCCCTTTCATCATGTTTGGAAAGTTAGGAAGAATCCCAAACTGTTTTTGAAGATTGCGGCTCTTACGCACCATATACTTTGTTGCTCCAAAGAAGTCAGCAGTTTTTTCAATGGGATAGGGATACAATGATAGTATTTGTAACCTAAGATTGCGATAGTTACTTGCTTGAAATTTCTCCTTTAATTCTTCCATAACCTTTTGATACCTGAAATAAAGTGTATTTGACATTAAGTTTAATTAGTATATTTTTAATTAAACTTTTCATAAAATATATGTATATGTATTATATTGTCCGATTATAAAAATGTAAACAGAAAACTTAATTTAGTATATACTTTGATGACTGTATTAAATTTAATTTAAAATGTCAAATTTCAATAACTATGTCCGAAAAGTAGTCTTGCCTCTCTAAATCATCTTCCAAACAACTTTTTTTGGACGGACCAGCTTCAGAATAGGGTCATTCCAGCTCAATTGGTACAGGGGTGGTCGGATGACCATCTCCGATTTTCTTCAAATTTTCATGGTTGATTCATACACCATTCAATAGCTTAAATCTAAAATTTTAGCTTCCTCAGTCAAAACCTTTTAATTTTATGGTCGCTTAAATGGCCCCACACCTTCGACAAAAAATGCCCATGTTGGGCTTGATTGGCCAACGCCTTCATTTTGAGAGGCCTTGAAAAGTGTCTTCTAATAGGAGTAGAAGCTTCAAATTTGTCATGCCAATACAACTTCTGGTGGGCTTTTCAATTTTGCAAGCAAAAAGGCTGTGGAACAAATAGTTTCTAAGTTACAAGGGCTTAAATATGGCTCCATTTTGAAGCTTGCATCAATTCCTCCCACTTTTACAACTACCATTTTCAAAAGTTTTAGCTCTACATCAATCACAGCTGTTTTAATACTCCTAATAATCTCTATGGGTTGTAAATTTATGAGTGAAATAAGAAAATAATCAAAACAGGATTTATTTCTATTTTTTTAAATTTCTAAAAGTTGATATTTTCACAAAATTTGCAAAACTTTGGGACTTAATATAAAGGTGTCTGAAATTAGTCAGGGAGTTGATACTTCTAGTAAAGAAAGATACATATGTGTAAAAAAACATATATTAAGGAATAGATCTCAACAACTCCTTCATATAGTTTAGGCGATTCAAAGAAAAGTACTTTTTGTGAAAAATCTCAAATTTTTGCAAAATTTGTAAATTTCTATTTATGACATTGAATTGTAATTTTACTTCCATTTTATTACTTATTAAGTTGATTTACAATTGTATTATGTAAATAAGTCTAAAACATACAAGAAATTTAATGTCTGTCAAAACAACCAGCAACGCGAAGGGCTCTGGGTAGCTCATTTCGCTTTGTATATTCTTATAAATGTAAAACATGATTGTTAATCATTAATGTCCAGGCCTATTTTATAGATCATGATCTTTTATTTTCAGAAAATTTAACTAGAGCAATTAACTTAATTTTACTGCCTGTAATAATGGCTTATTCTAATCAAGAATCAAAGTGCAGCTTTGGTATTTACTTGGATGATCCATGTCATGAACACAGACTCACCAGGAAGGTGGGTATGTATACCTTATATGAGCTGACAGATGAAACAAGGAAACTGCTATTGTGGAGAACAAAAGCAACTGTAATCAACCCAAATAGTGCTACTGTATGCTACCACCATGAAAAAATGTTTGGAATGCATTACCAACAAATGCAACGTAGATGCCAAGATCCATGGAAAAATCATCGAAAGAAGATAAGTAAGTAAATACAGGTACTAATATATTTATATTTCATAAAGAAGTTTATATTGTAAATTGTAACCTAAATTAGCTATTTAATTTTAATAGGGTAGGCTATATACTGTGCTACTGAATGCATATGTTTTGAATATTTTATACGAATAGCCTATAACCAAATGTTGAGGTTTTAAAATTATTTTCCAATGTGTTTAGAGTTTACATTACCCTACTTTATTTGCAGAATCACTACAAATTATTGACAGAGACATAGCAACTAGACTGAATCTGATACCAGGACAGAAACTTTGCTCAACATGCTTCTCTAGAGCCAAGACGATTGAAGATGAAAAAGACTCAGGTAGTGATGAATATGTTCCAGAAGAAATAGTTAAGGAGACATTTGACGAAACGTTAGGTTCACTAGAATGCTCACCCATTAAGTATGTAAGAGCAAGAGATTGAAAGTTTTACGCGAAAAGGAAACTAAAGCAAATTGAAACCAACAAAATCAAAGCTGTCAAAAGTACTTCATATGAAGCCTAGCATTTTGGATGAGGAAGCAGAGAAACCTATAGAGAGTGAGGAAGAAAAGTGTTATCAGCATATGATAGAGGAACTGAAAGAAAAGTGTAAAACTAGTACCAGACAAGAAAAGATACAAATTCTAACACTCCTTCCAATTGGTAAAACCTGGTCCAGAGAAAGAATTATGAAAGAATTTGAAGTGTCAGCCAGAATGGTTAATGCTGTGAGGGCCTTAAAGAGAAAAGAAGGTATCCTTCCTATAATGAGAAATAAAAAGAGTAGCAAGGGTATAAGCGATGAAATAAAGGAAAGTGTGATAGAATTTTTCCAAAACAATGAATATACTAGAGAATGCCCTGGTAAAAAAGACTACAAATCAATAAAAACACCACAAGGGAAGGTTCACAAGCAGAAAATACTGTTGTTGACAAATATCAGAGAATTATATACGCTTTACAAAAATAAATATCCAAACAAAATCTCCAAATCAAAGTTTTTTGAACTGAGACCAAAATGGTGTATGGGTGTGGGGATTATGCATTTGTGTATGTATGCATTTGTGAAATACACCAGAACTTTAAACTTTTATGTGAATCACTCCATTGGCTTCTTACCATTTTTGAAAACAATGATTATGACATGGATGATGAGGTTTCCTTTAAGCAGTGGCTTCATACAGACTATACCCAACTGGTCACAATGACAAAAAGTGTTTCGAATGTAGAAGACATATGTGAAAGTGCAAAAAAGTTGAAAGTACACCATTTCATAGCAAAAGCCCAATCAAAATATTTGTCCGACTGTAAAGAAAACCTCAATGATTCTACAGCATTAGTGCTTGTTGACTTCTCTGAAAACTATAGTTTTATAATTCAGGATGCCGTACAAGGGCATCACTGGGACAATACCCAGGCTACCTTGCATCCGGTAGTCTGCTATCAAAAGTTGATGGTGAACTAAAAGTTACAAATTTTTGTGTAATATCAGATTCACTTACAACACAACCAGGGTTGTGGAGTCGGTCCAAAATTTTCCGACTCCAACTCCACACATTGTAAAAATTCGACTCCGACTCCACACATTGTAAAAAATCTAAAAATCCGACTCCGACTCCTCACATTTTAAATATACGACTCCGACTCCTCTAGTGTTTCACTCTATAATTATCATAATAATAAGACATTTCATCACCACCACATGAATCGTCAGGTTACTTTCTAGGATAAGGGAACATTCAAATATTAAGAAGGATATTGACTTGTAGATATCATATTAAGGGATTTTTATTTTTTCCAATAATATATATATATATATATATATATATAAATGAAAAAGATTCTCTTAAACATAATTAAGGTCTAACCAGTAGTAGTCCTACTTAAAATTGAATAACCCTTCTTAACCTAGTGGCTATAACCAGGGTTGTGGAGTCGGTCCAAAATTTTCCGACTCAGACTCCACACACTGTAAAAATTCAACTCCGACTCCACGACCCTGAACACAACTGCAGTTCATTCTTTTTTATGTGAAGCCTTGAAATTACTTAAAAGTCAGAATCCTAAAGTAAAACATATTTGTTACTTTAGCGATGGCGCAGCAAGTCAATATAAAAACTATAAAAACATAATTAATTCAGTGTTACATGAAAAAGATTTCCAACTAACATGTGAATGGAACTTTTTTGCCACCTCTCACGGAAAGAGCCCCTGTGATGGTGTTGGTGGCACCGTCAAAAGGTTAGTTGCCCGGGCAAGTCTACAAGCAACAAGTAAAGGTCACATCACCAATCCAAAAGAGATGTTCAATTGGTGCAAATCTAATATTAATGGTATACAATTTCTGTACACGGTATACAATTTCTGTACATTGATTCAGCTAAAATTGAGGAAAATGCTAATTTATTTGTTAGAAAAAAGGTATTCCTTAATTAAGACAATCCCAGGAACCCATTCATATCACTGCTTTAGACCTTCATCAACAGGCATTAAACTGTACAAAATTTATAGTGATGAAAATTTCTTTAACGTACAACTTTCCTTCCTCAATGCTACACAAGAAAATATGGCTTACCAATATAAACCTGGTACATATGTGGCCTGTTTCTATGAAGGTGACTGGTTTGTTGGAAACATAGTTGAAGTGTGTGATACTGAGAAGGATCTATTAGTAAATTTCATGAAAAAGAATCCTTTTAAATGGCCTGAACAAGAGGACGTTTGCTGGATTCCATTCCAACATGTTTTGTGTTCAATTGAACCACATACAGTTGCTGGGAAAATGGGGAGACAGTACAAGTTATCAAATGATTGTTTATCTAAAATTGAGGAGTATTTTAGAAAAAGCCTAAGTAACTACAGACCTGTATCAAGCTGAATAATAAATTGCCAATTTATGGCTGCGAGGCCATGGAGTGTTGAAGACAATCAGACTTAAAGCCTGAGTACAATAATAAATTCCTGAGTCAGTGTCTAAACATAAGAGTTATTAGCTATACAGGGTGTCCCAGAATTAACTATCTATTTCAATGAAATCGGGCAAATTTTTTAAAAACACACTTTTATTTATGTTTATCATGTTTAATATGTGTTAAAAATATATAAATTTCTAAATTTTTTTCATAATTTTTTCATAGTTTTATTTTCATTCTCTTTCAGAACCCTATTAATAATGAATACACAAGAATGCATCTTTGTTGTAACATCCCGTATCAAAGGAATGCAATGTAATGAAATCAGAGAAAAATTTACAAGATGATTCCACAGAACCGGTCCTACAAACAAAGCGATTCGTGAACTTGTGAACAAATTTAAAAGAATTGGATCCATACACGACGAGGTGGGAAGAGGACGCCCAAGGACAGCACGTAACAGTACCGAACAGGTACGACAATTGTTTGAGGATGAACCAACAACTTCGGTTAGGGAGGCTGGTCGAAGACTCAACATATCCAAGACAACAGTTCATAGAATCTTGCGTTCGACACTGATGAAAAAGGCTTATCACTTTCAAGTAAATAAAGTTTTGACTTATGATTTATAAATCTATTTGTTTTTGTATCATAATTTAGTAATAAACACAAAATTATGTCAGTTTTTATTAAATTTGTCCGATTTCATTGAAATAGTTAATTCTGGGACACACTGTATATAAGTTTACATACAAATTTACATAAAACACCACACATTAAAAAAAGAATATGAACTTATAGCTAATAATTCACATGCTTAAAAACTCAGGAATTCATTATTGTATATAGCTAAGTACTGTACACTTGTATTAAGGGAAGTAATACAACAAAGCTACTTAAATTTAAGGTTTTGTACTGAAAATGGTAGTTACTGCTAGTTTATCTGTACTAACTGCATAATTTAAATTACTAGGAAGTGCTTAAAGAGCAGTAGAACACGGTTCTACATGATTTACTTAGGTAGATCCAAGTATTGAGCCTACAAGCTGGTCCATCTGTTGTGTTAACTGCAAATGTAGTAATAATCTAGGTATATATTATGTCTTTTTTATGAGTAAAACTTTAGATAATTTAACATTTGTGAATTAACTTACCAAGTAATAAAATGGAAGTAAAATTACAATTCAATATTGTGAAAAGAAATTTAAACATTTCAAAATTTTGAAAAAATTCAGAATTTTTCACAAAGTACTTTTCTTTGAATAGCCAAAACTATATGAAGGAGTTGAGTTGAGATCTATTCCTTAATATAGGCTATGTTTTTGTACACATATGTATCTTTCTTTACTAGAAGTATCAACTCCCTGACTAATTTCGGACACTTTTATATTAAGCCCCAAAGTTGATGTTAATTTTGCAAATTTTGTGAAAATATCAGCTTTCGGAAATTTTTAAAAATAAAGTCCTTTTTTGGTTATTTTTTTATTTCACTCATAAATTTACAACCCATAGAGACTATTAGGAGTATTAAAACAGCTGTGATTGATGTAGAACTAAAACTTTTGAAAATGGTAGTGTCGTAAAAGTGGGAGGAATTGATGCAAGCTTCAAAATGGAGCCATGTTTAAGCCCTTGTAACTCAGAAACTATTTGTTCCACAGCCTTTTAGCTTACAAAATTGAAAAGCCCACCAGAAGTTGTATTGGCATGACAAATTTGAAGCTTCTACTCCTATTAGAAGACACTTTTCAAGGCCTCTCAAAATGAAGGCATTGGCCGATCAAGCCCAACATGGGCATTTTTTGTCGAAGGTGGGGGCCATTTAAGCGACCATAAAATTAAATGTTTTTGACTGAGGAAGCTAAAATTTTAGATTTAAGCTATTGAATGGTGTATGAATCAACCGTGAAAATTTGAAGAAAACCGGAGATGGTCACCCGACCACCCCTGTACCAATTGAGCTGGAATGACCCACCTATAAGCCATCCTTCTTACTCTAACAGCCCACTGACACAAATCATTCCACCACACTGCATGATACTTAGTATTAAATATGCTGGAAGTGAGAGTGAAATGTTCTTGAGCTGCATGGTGAAGTGTGCGAGTTAATGTATGGCAGTCTTCATCCACAGTGGCATCATCTCCAGGATGTGGCAAAGTCAAAGCAGCATGAAAGTTATGCAGACCTTTCTCTGTTAGTTTCCATAGGGAGCATTTTGAGCCTACAGATAGTACCTGAGATATGAGAAGAATGGGAAAATGATCAGAATCACAAGGATCACTCAAAACTTCCCAACCAAATACAGGAGACAAGTCCATAGTAGAAAGTGATAGATCTAAATGCAAGGACCCACTGAAACTATGGAGGAATGTAGGGGAACCATCATTAAATAGAGAGATATTATTGGCATCTATGAAGTCTGCAATGGTGGAGCCCTGCTGGTCACTGGAAGGGGAACCCCATAGTAGTCCAGGCAATCTAGAGCAAAAATAGCTTCAACCTGGGCAAAATTGCTTCAGAAGCTTTCTAAACTGTTTCCAGCTCAGGAACCATTGCAGAATAACATATCCAAAATCCGACAAAATTGGACCCCGGGAACACCCCCAAAAATGAAATTCAAAATGGCAGACTGGCAGTTTCCTACGAAATACAATAAATTTTAATTTCGCTTTGTAGAGAGAGTTATGACGTTTTTCTTGATCAGTAAAATGTTTTAAAACACATTTTTGTTTCTAAATTAACCTATATGACACTAAAAATTGTATTAGGCGGCTAGTATTAAACTATGACATCACGTAATGTAAATAAAATATACTGTATGGAGTGTATGTGAGAATGGACATTGCTACATCTTTATAAACTTATATTATATACAACTCTAATTCCTACTACCCACTATCAAATCTGCGTATTTGTGCTTGTCATTTCTTTAAAACTGTTATTATGTACTCCTTTTAAATACTGCAACACAGTTTATTAATTTGTGTTTTCTGTTTCAGACTGACTCGGTGCGCGTCCGCCTTCAAGAATGCAGACCCCTGAAGAATTGTGCGTGATTTGTAAGGAGAAATTGGACAGCGGACAGGAAGTCGTTCACATCTCGCAAAAAGGAGCAGATGGTATAAATGCATCCAGCCGCAGCCGTGGAATCGATGTTGTTGCAACAGCTGGAATAAGTGTTCACGTTGTATGTAGGAAAAGGTTTACGGATAAAAAGACCATTGAAATAAAGAAGCGACAGACCGCAGCCGAGGCAATACGAAGGAAAAGTGCTCGTTTTCATGAATACGCATTTTCCAGTGCTACTCACTGTTTGTTTTGTGATACCTTTGTGGACTTTTTTTCCAAACACAAACCAAAATCAGAGCATGTCAAAATAAGAACTACAGAGTTCTCCGAAACCATAAAAAGGTGCTGTGAAAGCCGCTGCGATGAATGGTCATTTAATGTAAAAGGCAGTCTGGAGTATTATCTTCGTGATCTTCCTGCTTCAGATTGTGTCTACCATCACACCTGCGGCGTAAATTTTCAAAGTGGAAAAAACATTCCTCGCGCATACTCCTCCGACGATCATGATTCGAAGAAAGGGAGACCAACTAATGAAGAGCAACACCAAGCATTCCTTCAGACCTGTGCTTACCTGGATGAGAATGATGATGAACAACTGTTGATTGGAGACCTAATTTCCAAAATGGAGGAATATCTTCAAGGAAGTCAGAGCTCTGTCTACGAACGCAGGCACATGAAGAGAAAGCTTTTAGAACGTTACGGAGACAAGATCATAATATCAGGTGAAAGTGGGAAGGCAGATGTAGTAACACTACGAGAGACAGCTAATGAAATTCTTATAGATTATCACAAAAAGTCGAAAGAATGTGATATAAATATAGAGCTACAGAAGATTTACCTAGTAGAAGCTGCTGCAAAAATAATCAGAAGTGATATCAAGTCTGTCGACTCGCCTAGAAAAGATGTGTATCCATCTCCAAATGACATCACTGTAGAAAGTGCTCTTGATTACATTCCCAATAGTCTGAAATTGCTATTATCAAAAGCATTTGCGGGACAGGATGCTTCAAGAAAAATAGGTGCAATTGGGCAGAGCATTATGCAAGCAACCCGTCCTAGAGGATTACTATGTCCACTACAGATCGGTTTGTCGGTTCAGCTACACCACAACTTTAGGTCAAGGTACCTTATTGACGTTCTCCATCAGCTGGGTTACTGTTCATCGTATGCAGAAGTAACAAGATTCGAAAGAAACGTGGCGCTGGCAAGTGGGTCTGGCTCTTTTACTGTTGATGAAAACACTGCAGTCCTTCTAGCAGCAGATAACGTCGATCATGATGTCTGCACTTTGGATGGGAAGAATACCTTTCATGGAATGGGTATGATTGCCGCAATAACTCCGAAGATCAAGATCCACCCTTCTATTCACAGGCGTAATGTTGGTGACAATGACATTAAGAAGATTGCAACCATTGACATTAGGGAATATAGACACGCAAGAAGCATGTTGAGAGACATCTCATTCAGCGAACTTCCAGTACCCACTGCCACCATAAGTCGACTTAGTCTTCTCTGGCAGATATCTTCAGCAGAAAGATCAGGTTGGTCCGGAACAATGCAGGCAATTCACGGTGGATCAAGTGTCTCACATCCAGGTGTGGCGTCGATCACGTTCCTTCCCATCATAGATATGTCGCCAACTGACATGACCTGCATATTTTCGACATTACTATATTTGAGCAAGATAGCACGCGATCAAAAAGTCCCATGCATTATTACCTTTGATCAGCCTTTGTTCTGGAAAGCTTCCCAAATCATCAATGAACAGAGAGACCTGCAGGACATTGTTTTAATGCTGGGATCATTTCACACTCTGATGAATCTTTTGGGAGCAGTCGGTACTCTCATGAATGGTTCAGGATTGTCTGAAGTACTTCAAGAAATATACGGACCAAATGCCGTGCAACACATGATGTCTGGAAAAGCTGTTTCAAGAGCGATACGTGGTCATATGATAGTAGATGCAGCTCTTAGTACCTTACTAGTCGCAGACATTTTCCCTCGTAATGAAGATGGAACTCCTCATGACCTCCATAAGGAAGCTTGTGACCTGCTCGACGATGTTATGACCGCCAAACAATCAGTTGAGGATGTGGAATCTTCGAATGCATTGTCTCAGATTGCTACCACTTTGGATGCGAAGAAAACTGACCTACAATCTACTTCGCAAACAAGTCAACTCTGGTTGGAATATCAGCGAATGATCAACATTGCACGTTCCTTGATAACAGCAGACAGAACCAGCTTGTGGGATTTGCACTTGCAAGCTATGCTGGAGACCATCCCCATAATTGCAGCAGCCAGACATCACAATTACCTGAAATCGATATACCTGTACCTGCAGAAAATGTTAAGTTTGCCTTCTGAAAATCCAGCCATTAACAAAATGTTCCAGGAAGGTAAGTTTGTGGTAAGAAGAAGCGACAGATTATGGGCCGGACTCGGCACAGACCTGGTGATAGAACAAGTACTAATGCGTTCCCTGAAAAGCAGAGGCGGACTGACACGCAGAAGTGGATTTACAGACATCCAAAGGACAACGTGGCTCTTTTCTATGCCTCTGTGTTCCACTTATAACTTAGCAATGCAGGAATACACCAGAGTTTTGTTGGAAAGTAGTGAACAGCACAAGGAAATGAGGGGAAGTAGACAAATCAGGGACAGTAATGACATGAAGAAAGTACTTGAACGTCTGGAATCCTTATCCCCATTCCATTCTACCTCGGTCTCTGCAACATTGTAACAGGGCTAACTGCTGATCCTGGAGTTAACGTTCATCAATTGCATTCAATCGGTACGAACATTGTCGTAAAAATGATTGGGAAACAAGCCTTTACATATTCTGCCAAAAGATCTGACAAAGTGAAAACACTAGGATCTGCTTCTGCCGTTGTGATCACTGATGCTTCAGATATAGAAGTAGATCCTGCACTACTGTTTCAGAGAATGATGACTGTTGCCACTGGCGGAGACATGAATCTTGAAGATGTCATGTGTTACGAACTGTGTGCATATCCTCCTGCATTGTTCGAATCACAAAGTATCTTGAGGAAACCCGATAAGTCTCAGCTAGCTCATGCAATAATCAAATACACCGACACTTTACGCATGGAAGAAGTTCAAGAAATTCAGTGCACAGACCAGTACGTATTGGATGGTGTTGGTGGATCTCTACTACATCGTGTTTCCTGGCGTCAAGATGAAACATATGACAGCATCGCCAACTCATATGCCGATTTCACTCTGAAAACATATGGAAAAGCAATCATTGTTTTTGATGGCTACAGCAGCTCTCCTACGATCAAGGACATGACCCACAGAAGACGCAGCACCAAGACAAGCAGAAATGTGAATCTCAGTCCAAGCATGAAGTTTGTTGGCCAGAAGGAACACTTCTTGGCTAATGAAAACAACAAGCAAGCATTTATTTCCCTTGTAGGTGAGATGTTGAAGAAGCACAGGTGTACTGTTCACAACGCAGATGGGGATGCTGATGTGGACATCGTTCGTGCAGCAGTTTCCTCATCAGAAAATGCAACTACAACAGTAATAGGGGAAGACACCGACTTGCTGATTCTCCTTCTGTACCATGCCAAGGACAGTGGTTTCAAGTTGTACTATCGCAGCGATATAAGACGGGGACCATCTCATAATCCTGTGTATGATATTCTCAGCATTCAATCATTGTTAGGCAATGACATCTGCAAGTATCTCCTGTTTGTGCATGCTTTCACGGGCTGTGATAGCACATCCAGAATTTTTTTGATCGGTAAAGCCAAAGCATTCGACACACTGATGAAGGTGGCTGAACTCCGTTCAGTTGCAAATACATTCTGTTCTGATTGTTGCCAACACTGACATTGAAGCTGCTGGAAGAAAGGCAATGCTTCTGTTGTATGGCTGCAAAACACTTGAATCCACTAACGCACTACGTCATCGAATGTTAGTTGAAAAGGTAGCTACAGCTAAATCTTTTGTTACACCCGAACGTTTGCCACCTACCAATGCGTCCACAAAGTACCACAGCTTTCGCACATACTTTCAAATACTAATCTGGAAGTCTACAGAAGAGAAGATCGATGCAGAACAGTGGGGTTGGTATGTAAAGAATAATTCCTACTACCCTACAGCCTGCGACAAGCCACCAGCTCCAAATTATCTACTCAACATGATCCGCTGCTCCTGCAAGACAAAATGTGCTACTTCAAGATGTGGATGCAAGTGGTTGCGATAACAACCCAAGTACCGGTAATCTATCCGATGATAGTAATGAAGAGGATTAATTTCTGTATGTTTGTGACCAGGTATCACTACTTCTGTAATGAACATAACTTGAAACTAGGAAAAAAATAATTGTTGTATTATTGATTATAAAAATCTGTAAAAAGCTATATAACATTATATTTGTGTAATAACTGGTTGTATTGTATATTGTTGAATTATTTAAAACATTACAACTGAAAGAAAAAGCATAAAATGTATCTCTATAAATAAAAGCGTAAATTATATATATTTTTTTTTTCGTAGGAAACATCCAGTCCGCCATTTTGAATTTCATTTTTGGGGGTGTTCCCGGGGTCCAATTTTGTTGGGTTTTGGATATGTTATTCGGCAATGGTTCCTGAGCTGGAAACAGTTTAGAAAGCTTCTGAAGCAATTTTGCCCAGGTCTAACTACAAATTGCCTGGACTATAGGGGATGACCATTGAAGTCTCCTATTAGAAGGAAAGGGGCAGGAAGTAGACGAAGCAGTCTGTGTAATACAGCTGTAGAGAAGGGAGGACCTGGAGGAAAATATACAGTACAAACTGTAACAGCAAAAGAGGAAGTGTGGATTGTTGCTGCAACTGCTTCAATATCAATATCAATATCAAGAGGAACTGGAGTAAAAGGAAGGGAGCTGTGAATCCCCAGTAAGATACCACCCCCATGGGGACCCCTGTCTTTCCGGAGCAAACTGTTACCTTTGACACCTACAGAATGGGATAAATCCAGCCAAGTTTCTTGAAAAGCAAGGATGAGAGGGGAATATTGTGACAGTAACTGCTGTATAAAAGGCAATCATCTCCTATAACTCCTTAAATTCCACTGGAAGATGGATAAAGCCATGATGTAAAAGGATAAGGGAAAGCAAAAAGTGTCTAAGAACATTAGTCTGTGCTATTAAATAATATCCAGAAGCCATCCCTAGGATCAACTGCAGTCTTTTGAAAACTATTCTTTGCAAAGAATTGCGACATTTTTTGAGCCATAGTCTGTGGAGCTATATTTTTAGTCATGAGTGACAAACTCCAATAAGCACCTCCAAAGTAAGGTATCATCTACAGGAGGGACCACAGGATGAGCTATCCCAGTAAGTCTGCCTTTTGACGGATGATCACTACTAGAATCAAGTTTTCCTTTTAATCCAGCATTACCTGTACTATGAAGTGGTTCTATATCTGGTGACAAAGCAGTGTGAGAGGAGGGTTGGTCAAAATCAAGGAATGAACATTGTGTACCACAAGACTTGGTTTCTATGGGCTGGGAATTAGACATACTATAGAACCAGAAGCTGCTGCTGACAATCCAGAAGTCTGTATCTTACTCAAGGTGAAGGAGACCCTCAACCCACCTCAGCATAAGAGACAGAGATGACCATGGACCCATCTTAGCAGCATATAACTTACGGGCTTCAGTAAATTTAACATGATTATCCACCTTTACCTTGACAATCTCTTTCTCACGTATCCAATGGCTACAAACTCTAGAAGAACCTAAATGTGATCCCTTACAATTAACACATGTACAGGCAGTCTCCGGGTTACAAATGTCCGACTTACAATGTTCCATACATACGAACATACCACTGTAAAGTCTATTATTTTAAAAATCTGAGTTACCTACAATGGTTCGTAGTAATGAATCGGTGCACTACTTACACTGCCACCATTTTAAGTCAGATTTTGTACTCATGAAGACGTTTGTGTGAATTCATATTCAATTTCTGATAATGTGCAAACCCCTATCATGGCTCCTAAACGAAAATCTGATGCAAGTGCTGGTGATGCACTTTAATTACTGTTACAAATTATTATCTTTTTTCATATTTTCTATGTTTTAGTAGCTTTTATAAATTGGGAGTGTGTTTAAAGTGTTTAAGTATACAGTAGACTCGCAATGAAGAATATGGGATTGATTGTGATGGGTATGTGTGCTCTAAAAGCCTATAAGAAATACGAATGAAGAATATGGGGATGTTTGTGGTGGGTATGTGTGCACTAAATGCCACCTAAGATATACACATCTACTGAGAAGTCTTATTTTTATAATGAAATTTTAAATAGAATTAAAAGAAACAAAAAAAACATTATATGAAATAATTTTCTACCACTACCGACGACTCATTCAAACCAAATTCTCACCCTACGGCCATGGCGGACATCCCACTTTTAAGCCTTTTAAGACGTTAAGTACAAACCATTCGTATAGGTTCTGACTTACATACAAATTTGACTGCCGGTATATGAAGCCAAGTCTTTCTGACAAGATCGAGTGTCATGAGACTCAACACACACAGCACAAGAAATAAAATTTGTGCAATTATGCACACCATGTCCAAAACAGAGGCAATGGAAACACTGCAAGGGGTTAGAATAATAAGGGTCAACATGGTACCAGAGATAGCCACAGTGAATATATTCAGGATGAGTGGCACCCCGAAAAGTCGGGACTAAAAAAGGCTAGTAAGAGTTTTATCACTACCTTGTTTAGTCGTTGAACGCCAATTACATTCTCCAATTTCATGTCTAGTAATAGATCATCTGTGCTCATGGGGCGCGTCTTTTTTCTGAACAGGACGTCCTATCCGCGGATAGGACAATAAGTTAATGGATAGGATGCAAAAAGTATATTTACTGTGGTTACATGGCTAAATTATTGGCAGAAATAGATTCAGCATATATGATTTAACTTAAATTCATATTTTAGTAAAGGATATCTATTGCAAATAAATTAGAATTCATCCTGTTCATATGTTGATGTCATTTGGCAACTAGCGATACTCCTATATTGCCGAGGCCTACATCATTAAAAATGTCAGGATGAACTTTGAATTTTTCATAATGTTCATGTAAAGGCTATCAATTTGTGATGCGTGATCTTTACAGGGGCTCCACCCCCATACCCCCGAGACCTAAATTATACCTTACCTTATGAACCTAATGTTGTTTCGTGTGTTGGTCTCTCTTCACACGGAGGTCAAGCTGGTGGCCCCGCCTCTAGGTCTGGCCTGGTGGAGGAGCGAGTTACTTTCTTGCGCTCTCCACCGTACATAGCCAGGCACGCCCGGCTCATCTGGTACTGTCCTGAGCCAGACATCCAGTCTTTTCTTGAAGACTTCAACTTTGACCCCCGTTACGTTTCTGAGGTCCTTAGGAAGCTGGTTGAAAAGTCTTGGCCCCCTGACAACCAAGCTATTTTCCTTCAGGGTTGAGGAGGTCCCTTGTCGTGCTTTTAATTTGGGAATACTACACATTCTGCCTTTCCTATTTTCCAGTGTTTGAATGGTAATTGGGTTTAGTTTTAGGTTTGGTACCAGTTTTTCGATCATTTTCCATATGTAGATTATGATGTACCTCTCTTCTTCTTTCCAGTGAGTACAGATTTAGTTTACGTAGTCTTTCCCAGTAGTTGAGTTCTTTGCAGCCATCAATCTTGGCTGTGAAATGCCTTTGCGTTTCTTCGTTTATTAGTTTCTTCCTTTTTATATGGGGACGTCAAAACTAAGCAGTATTCAAGTTTTGGTATAATCAGTGTTTTTAGCAGGGGAATCATTACTGTCCTGTCCCTTCTCTTGAACGTTCTTAGAACCTGTCCGGCAACTCTTTTTGCTTTATTTATCACTATCTGATTTTGTGTTTCGAATTTCGCATCATCTGTCATTATTATCCCGAGATCAATCGCTTTCATGCTTCTCTGAATTTCCTGTCTATCTGGAGCATAATATGCAGTCTGTTTAAGTTCTTCTTTTCTACCATATCTCAAGAGCTGAAATTTCTCGGCGTTGAATGACATGTCTTCTGACCATTTGTATATTTTGTTCGTGTCCCTCTGCAAGGCCTCCACATCATGTACATCGCTGATTTTTCTACTGATCTTTGTATCGTCTGCAAAGGATGTTACTATACTATTGCTGTTTACTCCGCTGTCTATGTCTGTTAGCATGATAATGAACAGGAGTGGG
Source organism: Bathynomus jamesi (assembly GCA_023014485.1). Lineage (NCBI taxonomy): Eukaryota > Metazoa > Arthropoda > Malacostraca > Isopoda > Cirolanidae > Bathynomus > Bathynomus jamesi. The sequence continues at coordinate 496,244 of JAJOZX010002923.1, read as the reverse complement.
GCCAGTACCGTCCCTTGTGGTACTGAGCTGCGTACTTCCGATTCTGATGATGATATACCTTGAATTTTGATGACCTGCAGACGATCACTAAGGAAGTTGTAGATCCATTTTCCCACTATGCCTATTATTCTCATGTCTTTAATTTTATGTCCTATTATACCATGGTCACATTTATCGAAAGCTTTAGCAAAATCTGTGTATATAACATCATAGTTGTCATTGCCTTCCAATGCATCTAGGATATTGTTGTACGTGATTCTGACTCGCTCTTCGTATGTCTGCCACTGAGGTTTCAAGCGTTTCAAACAAAATCTGGAACTAAGTACGCAGTTCCAAGGGAAGGCTGAAGCTACTTTCATGATTCATTGTTCGGCATTGAAATAGTTTAAGGAAAAAAGGATATAATCTGATTTAAAAACTCAAAGTTCATTGAAAAAAAATAATCAGAGAGGCTATTTTAAGTATTTAAATATTAAGATAATGGGGGTGCTGCAGTTCCACACAGGGCTATGGAGTCGGCACAAAAAACCAACTCCGACTCCTCAATTTTTTGTCTATCCAACTCCGAAGGTATATTAATTCTAAGTCTGCTATGATGATAATTACACAAGAGGCATTTCATCACCACCACGTGAAGCATCATCATCTGTGGTCATTGTTACGGTAACTTTGTCTGTAGTAAAGAATCTTGTAAGTGGTGCTTGTCATTCAGTAGATTTCTGATCTTTTGTTAACTTTGAAGTAGTTGGAAGGTTTTTATTACTATCTTTCTCAATGACAACTTCTAAAATTTTGGGATGGAAACACTGCAAATGTGTGTTCATATTTGATGCTCTGGTTGGTGCATTTTTATCAGAGCCAGTAAAACCACTGATTTTTGCTTCACATAATTTTTCATCATCATCATCATCATCTTCTATCATACACTGACACACGAAATGTTTCCCATCTGTGGTTATTGTAAAATATTAAAAAACTGCAGACTTTGTTGGAAGTGTCTTTGCCATTGTGAAAGGGGTTTTAGACTTGAAAGTTAAAAACTTATGAAATTTAGAAAGAACTCGAAATTAAATAAGCATTAAAAATAAAAAATATTATCTGAAAAGAAAAATTAATTAATGGCATTAGTGTCTGAAATGGGAAACATTGTGTTTATTATTTAAGTGGTTTAACCACCATAGCTGCCAGTGATATCACACACAAAAACATATTTTATTAAAATTTATATTGAGGTCGGAGTCGGTACATTTTTACCGACCGACTCCAGCACCACCAAAATTGCTTCTGACTCAGACTCCACAGCCCTGGTTCCACAGTGCCTACCTGTGAGCCGCTCCTGATGACAAGTCAATGGATAGGACGTAAATAGTATATTTGCTGTGGTTATGGCTAAATTATTGGCAGAAATAGATTCAGCATACACAATTTAACTTAAATTTATTTTAGTAAAGGATATCTATTGTAGATAAATTAGAATTTGTCCTGTTTGATGTATGCTGGCCAGAGTAACCATTATTACGGAGATATAGTAACCATTATTACATTATCATTTGTATAAATAATAAAGAATAAAACAACGGAAGAAATGCTAACAACTTTGGAGGAAAAAACGCTGAGAATTTTAGAAAAATATGCTCCAAAATCACAGCCAAAAGGAAAGAGGAGCTGGCTAGAAAGGCAAAAGAGAAGACTATTCCGCAAAAGAAAGAGAGTGGAGGCGAAGTTAGGAAACTGTGGAGATAATGGCAGGAAAATAATAAAAGAAAAACTGGAGGGTATCGATAGGGAAATACAAGCCCTGATTAAGGACCATACAGAGAGGGAAGAGGAAAAGGCGGTAGAAGCAATAAAGGAAAATCCAAAATACTTCTATAGCTATGCAAAAAGGAAAACAAAAATGCGCGCCGCTATTGGGCCCTTAAGGACGGGAAATAATGAACTAACCGACGATCCAAAAGAAATATCTGATACATTGAGAGCTCAATATGAATCAGTTTTCAGTACCCCAAAAAGTGACAAAGCGATACCTGACATAAATGCATTCTTTGAAGAGGAATTGCAAGGAGAGTATATAACAGACTTTGAGTTTACACCAGAAGATGTAGCGAGAGCTATAGAACAAATGAAACTACATTCAGCTGCATGTCCGGACAATTTGAACGCATTATTGATTAAAAACTGTAAAAATGAAATAGCTACACCTTTATACTGGATATGGAGAAGATCCCTAGACACTGGGGAAATACCGAGCATCTTGAAAAGAGCAAACATTGTCCCTATATATAAAGGAGGGGACAGATCTCAAGCAAAGAACTATAGACCAGTGTCATTGACGTCCCACCTCACCAAAGTATTTGAAAGAATAGTTAGACAGAAAATTTATGATTTCCTGGAGACACGGGAAAGATTCAACGAAAATCAGCATGGATTCCGATCAGGTAGATCATGCCTATCACAACTAATAGAGCACTAGGGTCATTCTCTGTCAGATCAACCAAAAAAAATTGAAATTAACACCCTCATCTCTCATATTTTGCTGAAATTTGGTTTATAGGGAGTGTGTGAGCCCTGAATCCATTTCTGAAATTATAAGGTCAATCCGACCAACGGTTCAAGAGATATGACCTCGGGCAATTTGAGGTCACTCGAGGTTACTAACATTTGGCGAGCCATAACTTGGGTAATAATTGTCATAATTATATAAAAGTATATATATTTAGAATCAGAAAACGACAAGGAATCCAAATATGCAAGTTTTAGAACTCTAGGTTGAAAAATAAAAAAGTTACACTGTAACCAAAATTTGAGGTCACGATTTGACCTCTGGGGTATCAAATGAGAATTTTTTTTAAATGTAAAAAATGAAGGCATAGGCATTGGCTATTAGAATCAGCAAAAAAAAGTTTGTTTTGTTAGTATTTTTCATGTAACTAACATATAAGTGAACACCATATTCATAAGTTGTGCGTCAATTCTACCTATTTTTTCACACTTAAGCTCATAATTTGACCTATAGAAATTAAAATTACATTTTTTATAGATATAAAAAATAGTCAGAGTTCTTGACTAATAGAAACAATCATAAAAAGTTTGTTTATGTTGGTACTTTTCATGTAACTAACTTATAAGTGAACACCATATTTATAAATTGCTTGTCATTTCAAGGAATTTTTATATCTTAGCTATCAATTTGACCTCAAGCTCCAAGAATTTAATAAAAATTGTATTTCACTGCTAATCTACACTGGCAATAATAGTTATAATAGTGAAAGGGGAAGACTAAGCTCACATGTAGCCTAAACAAACCTGTTGAAACATGTTGCTACTTGTCTAAGTGCAGAATCAACACAGATAGTTGCAAAATTCCTTGTCTACAGGTTAGTACAGTTCCAGCCAGCACTGTGGGTGGCTGGTGGGTATGGTGTTTTAATGAGCCTCAGAGACTATCAAGGCCTAAAATATTAAGTGTGTATAGCTATATATTTTCTAAAAAATATATATTACCTAATTGTAAATCCTATATCTTTACAGATCAAAATACAATGGTTCGGCACTTGAAATACTGCCAGGACCCTATTCAAAAACACAAGAAACGCATAACAATCAATCTTAGAAAAGTGACTGATGTACTTGTTGAAAAATGTGCTGGAAGAGTGAAAAAAGACTCATTGTTGTGTGTGAACTGCTGGACACTGATAATGAAAAACCCACTATACTTAGTACCACTGAAAACAACGAGTCTGAGCAGGATTCAAATGAATCATCTACTATCAGTGGCTTGAGTAACATCTCTTCAATTCAAGATCTGGACAATGACAGTGATTGCTTGATAAAGGAAAATCCTTCAACTTCAGTTGAACCAGTTCTAGCATTTCTGGACCAAACACCAGTTAAAAAAAGTAAGTAATAAATTAATATAATAACTTATACTTTACTACAAGGTCTGTTTGATCTACTATATAGCCAATTATATAGCATTTAAGGTACTATAATTAATATTTAATTACTAATATTCAGGTGTGTGAAACCTTTTTTTCTGTTCTTTTCAGAAGGGCTGTCATTAAGCCAGAAAAAGCGCAAGGCTCGTGGTAAGCTATCATCTGCTCAGAAACACCTGAAGGAGAGGCTAGAACTCAGTTATGGTGTTCAAATTACGAGGAGGTAAGTGATACTTCAAAACCTGAAACTAAATCTGAAAAACATCTAGACAAATTAATGAATGAATTGAAACAGTCATTCCTGGAGAGCAAATGTCACCATCACAAACTACAAATATTGACACTCTCACCATACACAATTGAAAAAACAGCTAGTTTCTTTCAAACTACAACATACATGGTGAAAAGAAGCCATTCACTTAAATCAGAACATGGAATCCTTCCGAAGATTCCACTAATGAGCAAAGGAAAAGTGATATCTGAAGAACACAAAGATATAGTTAGAAGATTCTATGAGTCAGAAGAGGTTAGTCGTATATGTCCTGGCCAAAAGGATTGCGTGAAAGTTATCAGTGCTGAAGGTGCAATGAAGGTGCAAAAACGATTGGTCCTCGGGAATTTAAGAGGATGTTTGAACTATATAAAAATGATGAAAAGAATCACAATAGGATTTTCCACATTTGCAAAATTACGGCCATCATATTGTGTGCTTGCCGGTAGTGGTGGGACTCATTCTGTCTGTGTCTGCACATACCATCAAAATCCAAAATTGCAGCTGGCTGCATTGGGAGAAAGAGGTCTCATACAAGGATCTTATGGATTACAGTGTCTGCAGTACAGAAAGAGAGACTTGCATGATGCAACTTTGCAATGATTGCCCAAGAGAAGAGGGTGTCCTGGATTTTCTTGAGTTACTTGACAGTGTGAAATCAGCTCCAAATGAAATATCTTACAAGCAATGGGTGACTGTTGACCATTGTACAATGGTTGATAAGGTGGAGCCACTTCATGAATACTTATCATCCCTAAGCATGAAAATATCCCGCATGGTTCGTAGTGATGTGAGTCGTTTTTTATTGTCGTTTTTTTTGTTTTTTTTGTCGTTTTTTTTGTTTAAAACGAAGGTAGTCTGTTTTTTTTTTGTTTTTTATTGTTTTAAACTTATTCCATATTTTTCTTCCTTTAATCTAATAAGTATATTAGTATTACCTATAATTTACTATACTACCATGCTTATACGGTTATACCTAGTATATATAGTCATCTTTTAGAAAAATTGAATCACGCAAAAGTATATAATAGAAAGGAAAAACAAACCCTCATTTTTTATATGTATATATATTTTTTACTAGAAAATAAACATTCTTCCTCGTTTCAAACAATATACATAATTGTGATTGGCAAGAGTACCAGTATATATATTCCAGATAAAAGGAAAATATTCACCTTTTTTTAACCTTTTTGTTAACCTAATGTTGTTTTAACCTTCATTTCCATGGAAGAATCATCACTAGATTGGGTAGAGCATATATGCTAGTTTCAATATCACAGGTACTGGTATAATATACAAATAAAAAATACATAATACTGGTATAAAACAATATATATAATTGTGATTGGCAAGAATACCAGTGTGTGTATATATATATTCCAAATAGAAAAATAAAAAAAATAAAAATATTCATCTCTTTCTTTAACCTTTGTGTTAACCTAATGCTGTTTAACTTTCATTATCTGATTCTATTTCCATTGAAGAATCATTATCACTAGATTGATTAGAGCATATAGTTTCAATATCACAGGTACTGGTACTTATTGCAGATTTGGATGTTGACGAAGCCAATGTAGCACCATGTTTTACTTCACTTTCTTGGAATTTTGCATTTTGGGATATAAATACAAGCTTTGCTGCTCTGTCTGTGCTTAATCAGTTTCTTTTGGCTGTATGGATATTACTGTATGTGCTAAATGATCTCGGAGGTAATGAAAGGGCGAAATAGAGGTGTATGAGTTTGTGTGTATATATGTGAGTATGCGTGCGTATGTATCTGGAATTCTGGATGTATGTGTGTATGGGGTATATAATAGATATAAATGTGTATATAAGTATTTATGTATATATTGGTATATATGTATATGGGTGTATGGTATGTATATATATATATGGATGGTCTCGGGGGGGAAAATATGTCATCGCGGGTCTAAAGGATAGTTAAGTGGGAGATTCAAAATCTGAGGCATGGATGGGAAGTCCTGGAAAGGTTGGACAATGGGCAGTCAGCTCCCAGCCAGTGTTCTCGCAAGTTTAACGGATCTCAAGATACAAGACTTTCAGTGCAAGAAAGAGGCCAGTTTTTTCTGTAAATAGGCTGAAAAGGGCATTCTATACTGGTACCATATGGCCTATTTTATTATTTATTTATTATTTTTATAATATATATCATTGCAAAAGTATACCTTATAATTAAATTGGCAATATCTATATTAATTATTAAAAAAACAAAAAAAAACAAAAAAAACAATAAAAACAAAAAAAACGACAAAAAAAAACAAAAAAAAACAACATGGACAAAAAAAACGGTTTTTTTACATCACTAAATTGGTTCGTCATCACTTTGTTGCTCAGCAACAATCACAGTACTTCAAGCAGTTGAAAGAAACACTACCACCTCAGAGCGAGGTAGTTATAGTAGGTGATTTCTCTGAGAATTATTCTTTCATTGTCCAGGATACTGCCCAAGGGTTTCACTGGGACAATTCACAGTGTACAGTTCACCCTTTTGTCATCTATTATAGATCATCTGCAGACCAGGAACTTAGCCATTTTAGTGTCTGTTTCTTATCTGCATCACTAAAACACAACACTATAATGGTTTACTCATTCATATTGAAGCTTATGACATATGTTAAATTCAGATGCCCACAATTGAAGAAGGTGCACTATTTCTCAGATGGATGTGCTGGCCAATATAAGAACAGATACAACTTCACAAATCTCTGTTACCATGAAGAGGATTTTGGTCTGTCTTGTGAATGGCACTTCTTTGCTACATCCCATGGCAAAAATGCATGTGATGGGATTGGAGGAACAGTGAAAAGAGCTACTGCTCGTGCCAGTTTGCAGAGAACTACAGAGAGGCAAATTCTTACACCAGAACACATGTTTCGTTTTGTGAAGAAAACTTGAGCAAGAAGATAAATTTTTTCTTTGTAACTACAGCTGATTTGAAAGATGCAGAAGAACGGTTGGAACATCGATTCAAGGATAGTAGGGCTATTCCTGGAACTCAGAAATATCATAGATTTGTTCCCCTAAACAAGGAAGAACTGATGGTATATCCCATTTCAAGTGGCATTGGAGAAAAGAAAAGAATAAGGAAAAGTCATTTTACTAATGAACCTGCAATGCTTGGTAACCTAAAATGTGTCAAACCAGGAGAGTATGTTGGCTGCATTTATGACATGCAAGTTTGGTATGGAATTGTGGAGGAATATTGTGAAGAGTTTGATGATTTCACTGTGAACTTTCTACATCCCTCTGGGTCATCAGGATCAAGTGCATATTATTATCCATCAAACAAGGATTCATGTGCAGTGCCAGGACATCATATATTAACTGTAATGAGTTGTCCTACCCTAAGAGGAGGCAGCAGAATTCAATACATTTTTCCACAAAAAGAAATTGATGAGAGCATCGAGCATGCAAAAATTGTATTAGGCTAGCATATGAATCCTCTAAGTAGGTCTTCCCCTTTCACTATTATAACTATTATTGCCAGTGTAGATTAGCAGTGAAATACAATTTTACATTTTTTGCCTTTGTTTTTATATCTATAAAAAAATGTAATTTTAATTTCTATAGGTCAAATTATGAGCTTAAGTGTGAAAAAATAGGTAGAATTGACGCACAACTTATGAATATGGTGTTCACTTATATGTTAGTTACATGAAAAATACTAACAAACAAACTTTTTTTGCTGATTCTAATAGCCAATGCCTTCATTTTTACATTTAAAAAAAAAATTCTCATTTGATACCCCAGAGGTCAAATTGTGACCTCAAATTTTGGTTATAGTATAACTTTTTTATTTTTCAACCTAGAGTTCTAAAACTTACATATTTGGATTCCTTGTCGTTTTCTGATTCTAAAATATATACTTTTATATAATTGTGACCATTATTACCCAAGTTATGGGTCGCCAAATGTTAGTGACCTCGCAAGTGACCTCAAATTTCCCGAGGTCATATCTCTTGAACCGTTGGTCGGATTGACCTTATAATTTCAGAAATGGATTCAGGGCCCACAAACTCCCTATAAACCAAATTTCAGCAAAATCTGAGAGATGAGGGTGTTAGGCACTGGTTGATCTGACAGGGAATGACCCCACGGGTTTAAGAGGATCCAAAGCACTGTGGACAGAGCAGTGCCGATTTGTTTGTTTGACGTGGTAGTTATGTTGCTGTATCATTTGCTAATTCGAAATTTAATTTCCAAATTGCATTTATCAATGATTCGTTATCATTTATTTTTTGTCGTGAGATTGAAATTAATTATATAATAATTGGATTATTTACAATATATAGCTTTCATTTCTTAGAATATTTTTTTGCTCAGAATAAAAACAGAAGAATAGAATTTATTTATAAATACAATTTTTGGCAAATTCAAAATTACCCGTTAAGCATAAGTACCCTATAATTGATTTTATGATACTATTTTACTTATTTTTATGACTGAGTAGCAAGTAGTTATCTATTTATCTATTCAACTTTCTCTCTCTCATATATATATATATATATATATATATATATATATATATATGTATATATATATATATAACACAATTGTTCGCAATTTCTGAGGCAGCACCCCCATAACTGAAAGTCACGAGCTGCCACTGCTTGTCATCCTATCCGCGGATAGGATATCCTGTTCAGAAAAAAGATGTGCCAGCTGGTGCTCATGCGAAACAATTCTAGAGCATAAATGTTACCCTGAGTAGTATTCAGATTTTTCGCAATTGAGACTTCTACTGGCACATTAAGAAAAGTAGTCGTGTTCAAAAGAGCCCTAGTTTGAGCTGCATTGAAAGTATGGACTAGCAAGCTACCAGAATGGCAGTAAGTGACAGACCTTACTTACAGGTCCACCACAATACATTCATTCAATTTTTAATTCCAAAAGGGTTTAGATGGGTGAGGGTTGTGGAGCCTTTACTCGGCACATACAACTTACAAGTAAGAGACATTATCAGGAGTCAAAATAGATTGAGAAATCATAGTAGTAGGCAATGAGGAGTCACTCGTAGAACCTGAGGATGCATCTCCCTGATCAGGAGACACGAGCCCCATAGGAAAATCTCGAACAGCTTTCTCTGTCAGACTGATAACTTCTCAAATCCATTAGGCCCCCATCAAGTGCAATCAAGCTATTTTGGTCATGCTGATTTTTACGCTTTTGCTGGCAGAAGTACAGTTTTTTCAACTTATCACCCATGCCTAACCCGCGCAGAAAAGTCAGGCCTAAGCCAAAAGCCTAAGCCCAACCACCAACCTCACAATAGAAAAACAGGCAAAGCCTGAGTAGTGAAGAGGCCCAACACACCACAAATATTGCAAATGGGCAAAAGCTAAAGTAATAATCGAAAGCTAAACAACAATAAATAAATAAAACAAACGTAATATCAACAATAGAGGGCAAAGTCAATTCACTGGATCATAGCTAACACTTCTTAGTTTCCCAATCCAATCTTATTATTATTATTTAAGTTATTCCACTTCCGTTTGAATCATTAATGAATCATTAAACAAAGTTGAAAGCGTTTGTCGTTACCGATAACTGTGCTCAACATAGGTTTTGTGACGATGATGATTGGTGAGGGTTTATAATGGAGGAGCAGCAACAGAAAGGCTATGAAAATAAAAACCCACTCTAATAGACAGAGTTTATTTCCACAACAGTTTCGATGCCCACTGGCATCCCTTCGGGTGGATACAGAAAAACGTTTGGTAATTATTCGTTTTTTGACCCACTCTCTTTTATAATGAGAGCAAACTTGTCTGGTCAATTTTGAGATGTTCTGCACGAATCTGCCATCCGTTTCCTGTGCAAATGCGTAGTTTTCGAGATATCGTCATCTTAAAAACTACGCATTTGCACGGGAAACGGATGGCAGTTTCGTACAAAACACCTCAAAATTAACCAGAAAAGTTTGCACTCGTCATTTCGTTTAAACTAATGAATTTAAACGAAAATATCATGACTTAATCTAACCAATCATCAAGGGCGTACAGTTGACCTAACCGGTGTCACGTACTGAACTGTCCGCAAAACATTAGGACCGATCAATTTGTGATGCGTGATCTTTACGGGGCTCCCCCCGTACCCCCGAGACCTAAATTATACCAATGATAATGTGATAACATGTGCCAACCTTGCATGGGTAGTCCGCTAAATTTCGCCTGCCCTTAAACTGAAACGACACATTTTCAGGATTTTTTTTACGGCATCTAAAGACCTGGTCTTTCTTAAAATACAAGCACTATTGCATTTAGGGCAGGTCACGGATGTCTTAATTATTCCGCGATTGAAAAAAGGTCTAAACTCTTGTCTTCATCGAGGCCAATATGGCGGATCACGTCTTTCTAGTCAAAAAAACTGAAGTGAACAGACGAACAGTTGCTAAAAATGATTTATTTGTAAAACAGGACAAATTGAATTACGCAGAAGTAGCCAAATCACTAAAAATAAGAAATATTCACCAAATAGTCGATATATATATATATATATATACATTCATTTTATAACTGCGCGGTCATTGCAGTTATATATGCATATACATATACATATATATATATACATATACATATACATATATATATATAACGTAAAGAACGACGCTTGTATAGAGATATTCCGCGCAAGACGAGAGGAGAGAGAGAACGGAACAAATGAAAAAATGAGGTAACCACCTGGGAATCGAACCCGGGATCTTCCGATTGCCGGTCAGACGCGATACCATTACACCATGGACCTCACTCTTCCAAATGCCGTAATTCTTCTACATACTCGCAGAAAACCAATGCCCCAAGGGGGCCCTCCCGCATGCCGTAACATTATATACATTCAACTGCAAAGAACACGCAGTATAAATAACGTAAAGAACGACGCTTGTATAGGAGATATTCCGCGCAAGACGAGAGAGAGAGAACGGAACAAATGAAAAAATGAGGTAACCACCTGGGAATCGAACCCGGGATCTTCCGATTGCCGGTCATACGCGATACCATTACACCATGGACCTCACTCTTCAAATGCCGTAATTCTTCTACATACTCGCAGAAACCAATGCCCCAAGGGGCACCTCCCGCATGCCGTAACATTATATACATTCAACTGCAAAGAACACGCAGTATAAATAACGTAAAGAACGACGCTTGTATAGGAGATATTCCGCGCAAGACGAGAGAGAGAGAACGGAACAAATGAAAAAATGAGGTAACCACCTGGGAATCGAACCCGGGAAGAGTGAGGTCCATGGTGTAATGGTATCGCGTCTGACCGGCAATCGGAAGATCCCGGGTTCGATTCCCAGGTGGTTACCTCATTTTTTCATTTGTTCCGTTCTCTCTCTCTCGTCTTGCGCGGAATATCTCCTATACAGCGTCGTTCTTTACGTTATTTATACTGCGTGTTCTTTGCAGTTGAATGTATATAATGTTACGGCATGCGGGAGGTGCCCCTTGGGCATTGGTTTCTGCGAGTATGTAGAAGAATTACGGCATTTGGAAGAGTGAGGTCCATGGTGTAATGGTATCGCGTCTGACCGGCAATCGGAAGATCCCGGTTCGATTCCCAGGTGGTTACCTCATTTTTTCATTTGTTCCGTTCTCTCTCTCTCGTCTTGCGCGGAATATCTCCTATACAAGCGTCGTTCTTTACGTTATTTATACTGCGTGTTCTTTGCAGTTGAATGTGTATAATATATATATCTATATATATATATATATATATATATAATATATTATATATATATATAATCATGCGGGTTGCTTCTACAGAGCTTCAATTTAATATTTAGGAGAAATCCAATGACAAGGAGAAATGTAAATGCCATGAAAAGTCTTCTTTAATGCGCAACGTTTCGAGCAATACGTTCATCTTCAGGCTGTTTATAACAATGTGAAATTAAAATCAATATTGAATGAAAAACAAAACAGAAAATTTCTATAAACTATTCATACAGACAAATTTTTAAAAGACTGAGAAAAGAGGGTTAAATTCTAAGTTATACAGATTTACATATAAAAATTAAGAAGCTATTTTTAAATACATATAGTAAATGTGAAATTAATACACTGGAAAAATTAACAATAGTACACTGGAATAATGAAACTAACTAACCTTTCACTGCAGTTTCCGAGGCTAACTAATTTGAGCAGAGGCAATACGGGAAAAACAAGAGATGGCGAGGGCGATTGGGGAAGGGGGGGATTATAAGGAATTGGGGAAGGAGGAGGGATCATAGCAAATTGAGGGGGACGGCAGATGAGTCAACATTTAGACTGGGGGAGAATGTTTTAATGAAAAGCGATTCCAAAATTCTTAGTGAGTTGGGACAAGTATTACAACCAAGAATTTTAAAATTGTCTAAAGTGACATCAGTTTTACATTTTATGCTGTGTTCGCGAATACTCGAAACTTCTTTAGTTTTTAAAATTTTACCTGTTCGGCCACTTATTCCCATGTGCGAATAAAATCTAGCCCTGAGAGAGCGAACAGTGCTGCAATGTAATTCCCAAGGAGACACCTAGGGCAGGTAAATAAATATACAACACCGCTACGCAACGAGTCAGGGTTCGATCCTTCGCTGAGAAAAAGCTACCTAAAGACGTTTTTATTAATAAATATGATGCGGAAATCAGTATGATAAAAAATTTCCTTAACAATTTTGTAAATTTAAGCTTAAATTCCTTATTCAAAGGGCCCATTTCAGGTACCAAGAAATATTTTATATCCTTCGGCACTGTAATACATGGAAGTTGAGGGCTATAAACATTATTTAGAAGGATCTAATTAGTTTGTCTACATATTGAACAGGAAAACTATTATTAGTAAAGTATGATCTTAGATTATTAAATTCATCATTAAGTAAGGTAAAACTAGAGGTCAAATTATATCCTCTGAACAGGAGAGTTTTAATACAAGACATCTTATAGTTGAAATCAGTAAAACTAAAAAAATTCATCGAGGGCAATATGGCGGATCACGTCTTTCTAGTCAAAAAAACTGAAGTGAACAGACGAACAGTTGCAAAAATGATTTATTTGTAAAACAGGACAAATTGAATTACGCAGAAGTAGCCAAAATCACTAAAAATAAGAAATATTCACCAAATAGTCGATATATATATATATATATATATATATATACATATACATATACATATATATATATACATATACATATACATATATATATAACGTAAAGAACGACGCTTGTATAGGAGATATTCCGCGCAAGACGAGAGAGAGAGAACGGAACAAATGAAAAATGAGGTAACCACCTGGGAATCGAACCCGGGATCTTCCGATTGCCGGTCAGACGCGATACCATTACACCATGGACCTCACTCTTCCAAATGCCGTAATTCTTCTACATACTCGCAGAAACCAATGCCCACAAGGGGGCACCTCCCGCATGCCGTAACATTATATACATTCAACTGCAAAGAACACGCAGTAATAATAACGTAAAGAACGACGCTTGTATAGGAGATATTCCGCGCAAGACGAGAGAGAGAGAACGGAACAAATGAAAAATGAGGTAACCACCTGGGAATCGAACCCGGGATCTTCCGATTGCCGGTCATACGCGATACCATTACACCATGGACCTCACTCTTCCAAATGCCGTAATTCTTCTACATACTCGCAGAAACCAATGCCCCAAGGGGGCACCTCCCGCATGCCGTAACATTATATACATTCAACTGCAAAGAACACGCAGTATAAATAACGTAAAGAACGACGCTTGTATAGGAGATTTCCGCGCAAGACGAGAGAGAGAGAACGGAACAAATGAAAAAATGAGGTAACCACCTGGGAATCGAACCCGGGAAGAGTGAGGTCCATGGTGTAAATGGTATCGCGTCTGACCGGCAATCGGAAGATCCCGGGTTCGATTCCCAGGTGGTTACCTCATTTTTTCATTTGTTCCGTTCTCTCTCTCTCGTCTTGCGCGGATATCTCCTATACAAGCGTCGTTCTTTACGTTATTTATACTGCGTGTTCTTTGCAGTTGAATGTATATAATGTTACGGCATGCGGGAGGTGCCCCCTTGGGGCATTGGTTTCTGCGAGTATGTAGAAGAATTACGGCATTTGGAAGAGTGAGGTCCATGGTGTAATGGTATCGCGTCTGACCGGCAATCGGAAGATCCCGGGTTCGATTCCCAGGTGGTTACCTCATTTTTTCATTTGTTCCGTTCTCTCTCTCTCGTCTTGCGCGGAATATCTCCTATACAAGCGTCGTTCTTTACGTTATTTATACTGCGTGTTCTTTGCAGTTGAATGTATGTATATATATATATATATATATATATATATATATATATATATATAATCATGCGGGTTGCTTCTACAGAGCTTCAATTTAATATTTAGGAGAAATCCAATGACAAGGAGAAATGTAAATGCCATGAAAAGTCTTCTTTAATGCGCAACGTTTCGAGCAATACGCTCATCTTCAGGCTGTTTAATAACAATGTGAAATTAAAATCAATATTGAATGAAAAACAAAACAGAAAATTTCTATAAACTATTCATACAGACAAATTTTAAAAGACTGAGAAAAGAGGGTTAAATTCTAAGTTATACAGATTTACATATAAAAATTAAGAAGCTATTTTTAAATACATATAGTAAATGTGAAATTAATACACTGGAAAAATTAACAATAGTACACTGGAATAATGAAACTAACTAACCTTTCACTGCAGTTTCCGAGGCTAACTAATTTGAGCAGAGGCAATACGGGAAAAACAAGAGATGGCGAGGGCGATTGGGGAAGGGGGGGATTATAAGGAATTGGGAAGGAGGAGGGATCATAGCAAATTGAGGGGGACGGCAGATGAGTCAACATTTAGACTGGGGGAGAATGTTTTAATGAAAAGCGATTCCAAAATTCTTAGTGAGTTGGGACAAGTATTACAACCAAGAATTTTAAAATTGTCTAAAGTGACATCAGTTTTACATTTTATGCTGTGTTCGCGAATACTCGAAACTTCTTTAGTTTTTAAAATTTTACCTGTTCGGCCACTTATTCCCATGTGCGAATAAAATCTAGCCCTGAGAGAGCGAACAGTGCTGCCAATGTAATTCCCAAGGAGACACCTAGGGCAGGTAAATAAATATACAACACCGCTACGCAACGAGTCAGGGGTTCGATCCTTCGCTGAGAAAAAGCTACCTAAAGACGTTTTATTAATAAATATGATGCGGAAATCAGTATGATAAAAAAATTTCCTTAACAATTTTGTAAATTTAAGCTTAAATTCCTTATTCAAAGGCCCATTTCAGGTACCAAGAAATATTTTATATCCTTCGGCACTGTAATACATGAAGTTGAGGGCTATAAACATTATTTAAGAAGGATCTAATTAGTTTGTCTACATATTGAACAGGAAAACTATTATTAGTAAAGTATGATCTTAGATTATTAAATTCATCATTAAGTAAGGTAAAACTAGAGGTCAAATTATATCCTCTGAACAGGAGAGTTTTAATACAAGACATCTTATAGTTGAAATCAGTAAAACTAAAAAAATTCATGCCCAAACCAGTGAAAGTGGGTTTCCTGTAAACTGATGTAGTAATAGAATCACCGTTTTCCGAAATTAAAAGATCTAAGAAGGGGAGGGAGCCATTTTGCTCAGTTTCCATTGTATACGTTATATTGGGGTGCAAAGAATTTAGGAAGTTAAAGAATTGTTGCGCTTGTACCGCATTATCAAAGACTGCTATCGAATCATCAACGAAGCGTCGATAGAAAATTGGCTTGAGATGAGTGGGAGATTGTCTAAAAATTACACTTTCTAAATGGGTCATAAAAAAATCAGCTGCTAACGGTCCGACAGGTGATCCCATCCCTACTCCATCAATTTGTTGGTAAACCTTATTGTTGAAAGTGAAATAGCATTGTTTGAAGACCAATTCTAAAAGTTCCTTAAAATGAGACAATGAAAAACCATGAAAATTATCAACTGAGCTAAAAACCCTATCTAAAATAATGGCAATAGTTTCAGATACAGGTACATTTGTGAAAAGCGACTTTACATCAAAACTGACAAAAAACTTTTTTGAATCGAAGTTTTTACCAAGGAGGTCTTTTTGGAATTCAAACGAGTTATTTATAGTGTAAGCATTTTTCGCAAAGGGGGACAGGAGACGAACAACAAATTTTGCCAATTGAAAGGTGGGTAAGTTATACGAAGCTAAAATAGGACGGAGAGGTGTTCCAGCTTTATGGATTTTAGGCAGACAGTATAATTGAGCAAGATTAGCACCAGATGCGAACAACTGAGAGTAAGTATCATTTTTTATTATCTTTAAAGACTTTAGTCGTGACAGAAATCTATTAACCTGGTCTTCTAACCTTACAATGACTTTATTGACAGGTTCTAGAATTTGTTTGAATTTAGTAAGATCACTTAGGATTTCATTAGTTTTGTTTATGTAGTCCGATTTATTCAAAATAACCACTCCGTTACCCTTGTCTGGTCTAGTCACAACAATCTCCTGGTTCTTTGCCAAATTCTTAATACACTGCAAATCACTCTTCCTAAATATGAAAGATTGAAATTTAAGATTTCTAAGTTTATGAAAAAATTCTTGAGTTAAATTTGAGAACTGACATTTGAAATTATTGAATTCACCCACATGGGGAACATTTTTCAAGCCATTGAAAAATTTTTCAAAGTAAAGAAAAAACGAAGGCTTATATATTTGAAACAACGGAAGCTTAAATTGCAAACCAAGTGACAGTAAAAACTTTTCCCGGGGAGAGTGTGTAACTAGAAAGATTCGAAATTACCTTATCTGAATTGAAAAAATTTGGTGAATTCATTCCCAAAGCCTTTAACTTACGTTCATGTGTTTCCAAGATGGTAGAGTGAAATTTTTCTAGTTCACGTTGTACAAGAGAAATTATTAATAAATAGTCCAACAACGACAAGGTATTTTTAAGAGTAGTTATATAATGCCCAAGAGACTTGTTATGCGAATCTGATATTTTGATTTTATATTAATTTCATTATTTAATAAATATTCCAGGGACGATTGATAAAATTCAGAGTCATATAGATTGTCACGGTAGAGTTTGAAGTAAACAAATTTCGGGAAAACCCTGCAGGTCCGACACATTTCAAGAAAATAACAGTCCAGTTTTGACTTGAGAAACTTTCGTGAAGTCTTCCAAACATGGCGATAAGCCCTGAGGCCATCTTGTCCATACCTTGAATATATATAATCATGCGGGTTGCTTCTACAGAGCTTCAATTTAATATTTAGGAGAAATCCAATGACAAGGAGAAATGTAAATGCCATGAAAAGTCTTCTTTAATGCGCAACGTTTCGAGCAATACGCTCATCTTCAGGCTGTTTAATAACAATGTGAAATTAAAATCAATATTGAATGAAAAACAAAACAGAAAATTTCTATAAACTATTCATACAGACAAATTTTAAAAGACTGAGAAAAGAGGTTAAATTCTAAGTTATACAGATCCCTCCTCCTTCCCCAATTCCTTATAATCCCCCCCTTCCCCAATCGCCCTCGCCATCTCTTGTTTTTCCCGTATTGCCTCTGCTCAAATTAGTTAGCCTCGGAAACTGCAGTGAAAGGTTAGTTAGTTTCATTATTCCAGTGTACTATTGTTAATTTTTCCAGTGTATTAATTTCACATTTACTATATGCATTTAAAAATAGCTTCTTAATTTTTATATGTAAATCTGTATAACTTAGAATTTAACCCTCTTTTCTCAGTCTTTTAAAATTTGTCTGTATGAATAGTTTATAGAAATTTTCTGTTTTGTTTTTCATTCAATATTGATTTTAATTTCACATTGTTATTAAACAGCCTGAAGATGAGCGTATTGCTCGAAACGTTGCGCATTAAAGAAGACTTTTCATGGCATTTACATTTCTCCTTGTCATTGGATTTCTCCTAAATATATATATATATATATATATATATATATATATATTGAAAAAACACGAAAAATAGGAAATATATTTTAATAAAAAAACACATTTTATACAAATTTGCACAAGATAATATATATATTTTCTTATTCAGTTTTGATTGGTTATTCAATATATATTGCTGTTATAGCTGGGTGTGACTGGGTCAAAAAACGAATAATACCCAAACGTTTTTCTGTATCCACCCGAAGAGGATGCCAGTGGGCATCGAATCTGTTGTGGAAATAAACTCTGTCTATTAGAGTGGGTTTTTATGTTCATATTTTGACCTTCACATAGAAAAAAGTGAAGTCTTTTTGCAGTCAGAAAGGCTATATCTTCCCTCCAGGTCTTAAATCAATGGCTCTTAGCCCCTGGATCGTAACCCCAAATTGGGTCGCCAAGCCATTTTGATTGGGTCATTAAATTGTCATTTATCATTTACTTATGTTATCCCTAATCATTTTACAATTAATTATTTATTTTATTATCTATTACAAGTGATATATTATTCTTGCTGTTTCTTGTCACTATAATATGTTATTATTATTGTATTCTTATATGTGTTTTCTTCTGTTTCAGATTATCTGTTTTATGATATGTTTGATTATTAAGTTGAATAAAGCCTCTAAGTGCTCTCCTTAGTTTTCATAACAATTTATTCAACTTAAATTTAAACTTAACTTAAATGATGGAGAGATTCATGAGGCCAGAACGTTTTGATGTGGATCCGAACTCTGCAACAGCAGCGAAGCAGTGGGGTCACTAGTATCGAACATTCGCAAACTTTGTTGACATCCTCAGCGCTCAACAAAATAACGCGACTACTCAACAAACTGGCTCAACTGCTCAGCCGACTGGCCTGGACAAACTGAATCTTCTCATAAATTACATAGCACCAAATGCTTATGAATTAATTGCAGATTGTGATACATATAACGTTGCTGTTGAAACACTAAAGGCTCTCTATATAAAACCTAAATATAAAATATTTGCCAGATATGTGTTGGCGACTCGTCGGCAAGAAAATACTGAAACTCTGGACCAGTATCTGCAGGCACTTAAGGTACTAAGCAAAGACTGTAATTTCAGGGCTGTGTCCGGTGAAGAAGTACGCAATGATTATATACGTGATGCTTTCATTAATGGTTTCCAATCTCATCAAATACGACAAAGATTACTCGAAAACAAAATACTTGATCTTGAGACTGCTTATAACCAGGCTCACACCTTGGAAATGGCTCAGAAACAATCTATCTCGTATATGCAGCCTGATACGATTAATGCAGCAGTGACATCACGTCATCAGTCGGACCAAGATTTGTCCCAGGATATGCCAACAACTATGCCTGCAGATGAGCGTGTCCAGACGATTACGGCAGCAGCTGCCAGCATGAAATGTTACTTTTGTGGCCTCATTAGGCACCCACGATCCAAATGCCCTGCTAAAGAGGTTCAGTGTAATAACTACAAGAAGAAAGGCCATTGCGCCAAAGTATGTAAATCTCCTAAGTTCACCTCATCTGCAACTACTGAACTATACTCAACATTAGCAACAGTGACTGCTGCTTCACCTGGCTGTCTTTCGAGGGCAGTCATGCAGAGTAAACTCAATGGCGTGCCAGTTAGCATATTAATTGACACTGGCAGCTCTGAGTGTTTTGTCAATGCCCGCATGGTGAGTGTTCATGGGTGGACCTTACTCCCCTGCAAAAGAGAGGTCTCTATGGCAAATAATGCCCTGACATCGAGTATTCTTGGTTGCTGTGTTACTAATTTGCAGCTTAAAAACACCCAGTAAAGCGGCGTTAGAATATCTGCAGATCTCTGCAGTGACGTCATTCTTGGTCACAACTTCCTGCAACAGTACTCTTCAGTTGAAATTCCATTCGGAGGTACAAAACCTGCCCTAACAGTATGCGGGCTCGCAGCGGTTAACGTGCCATACCCATTATTGTTCGCCAACCTAACATCAGATTGTAAGCCAGTGGCTGTGAAATCAAGACGCTATTCTCAAACTGACAAGAAGTTTATTGATACCGAAGTCTCCCGAATGTTGAAGGAGGGCATCATTGAGCCCACACAATCTCCGTGGCGTGCCCAAGCACTGGTAGTAGCATCCGACAACCACAAGAAGAGGTTGGTAATCGACTACTCTCAAACTATAAATCGATTTACACTGTTGGACGCGTACCCACTGCCCCAAATCGATGATATGGTAAGTGAAATAGTTAAATATCGTGTGTTTAGCGCCCTATATTTACGCAGCGCATATCATTAGGTACCCATCAAACCTGAAGAAAGACCTTATACAGCTTTTGATGCCAGTGGCCGTCTGTACCATTTCTGTAGAATACCATTTGGCGTAACTAATGGCGTTGCCAGTTTCCAGCGTATAATCAATAACATTTTGGTCCAAGAGAAACTGGATGGAACCTTCGCCTACGTTGATAATGTGACCGTGTGTGGGCGCAACCAAACAGAACACGATACCAATCTCAAGAGATTCATGGATGCAGTGAATAAGTACAATCTTACGCTGAATCATGACAAATGCAGCTACTCTTTACAATCCATTAATCTCCTCGGTTATATGATCGGTAGCGGTACTATCAAACCTGATCCGGAACAATTGAAGCCACTCCTAGAACTACCAATACCACATGACTTGCACTCACTTCGGCGTGCGATCGGGATGTTTGCGGACTACTCGCAATGGATCATTGCATTCTCAGAGAAAATCCACCCTCTATCACAGGCTAAAAACTTCCCTCTATCACATTTAGAAGCAAAAGCTTTTGAGGACTTGAAGCATGATATAGCTATTTCAGCAGTAACAGCTATTGATCCTAAAATACCATTTGTTATTGAAACTGACGCTTCCGAGCATGCAATAGCAGCATCATTGAGCCAGTCTGGGCGTCCTGTAGCGTTCTTCTCCAGAACGCTCACATCATCCGAACAAAAGCATTCTTCTGTTGAGAAGGAAGCTTATGCCATTGTAGAGGCGACACGAAAGTGGAGACATTTCTTGATTGGGCAACATTTTCGACTGATCACTGATCAGAGATCAGTCTCATTTATGTTCAATCCAAAAACGTTAAGCAAAATAAAAAACGAGAAGATCACCCGCTGGCGAATGGAGTTATTGTGCTTCAGCTATGATATTGTTTATCGGCCAGGCAAAGAAAATGTAACAGCTGATGCCTTCTCGCGTGTATGCAGCGCTGTATCTACTACCAATAATCTTCAGGTGCTTCACAACGATCTGTGTCATCGCGGCGTTACAAGAATGATTCATTTCGTCCGTAACAAGAACTTACCATATTCCATCAACGACATAAAGACGATGACCGCTTCTTGCCCTATTTGTCTTGAGCTCAAACCACAGTTCTTCAAATCAAATCCAGGTACTCTTATAAAGGCCACACAACCTGCGAAAAATGCTCTGTATGAATTGGTCCACAATTAACCCACCCCTTATATCTCCAGTCTAACTATAGAGTAGATCAAGTCTAGCCTAGAGGGGTCAGCCTAGAGATTCCGGAAATGGTCCAGAGCGGGCAGATAAATTGAGGTCCACAGTACGATTCCTCACAAGATTAGGTTAGGGCAATCTACCTTCACCTTTGTTAAGCTATGAGTTGATGCTGGGTCTTAGGTCACAATGTAGGCCTAACTTGTTTGACCCAGCTTAATTTAATGTTCTTAACTGTTTGGTGTTAAAACTCATATTAGTCACTTACTTTTAGTTATTACAGTCTCTCCCTTCTCCGGTTGTCTCATTCGAGAGCGTACTTTGCTGGTACGTCCTCTCGCCCCGTTCTTCGTTTTTCCTTTGTTCTCCTCTTCGCGGGGCTTCTTGTACCAGCGTTGTCTTGGTTTATTCCTCGGTTGGTTGAGCGGTAATGTATCCTTATTACCGAGCACGCTCCTCCCACACAGTATATAAATACTAGTGTGGAGAATAACTCTGGTGAGCAACCAATTGGTTTCATCCACCCAGTTATTGGCATAAAAGGAATTTAATGATTGTTAAATTAACTACCTACCTACTCAGTGAACCATTTTCGTTACCTCCCAACTACCCACTCATCAGTTTTCCATATACTGGGGGCCCCGGGAGATAAAAATTTTGGTGTCATTGTCACCAATTTTTGTCTGAGTGTAGACTAGCTAACTATTTAACTGTAAATGCCTGTTAATCTGATTAACAGTGCCTATCCTCACCTTCTCATGGAGAAGGTGTAGCATTTAATTAGAAGAGAAAATATACATCCATAGGATGAAACTGTCTATGGTCTTTACCATAAGAAAAGAAAAAATGAAAGTTAGAAGATAAAATTACAATTCCCCAGCATCTATTTTTTGTTGTAAAAATAGTCGCGCCTTTAATGCTGTTTGTCGCTGAGGTCTTGTGTCTGTCAATGTTGTAGTAGGATGCGTTACCACTCCTACTGTCAAAGGAATAGTTACTGGAAGTTCAGTGTCTCCAGTTGTTACTGTCAGTGGAGAAGGTTCTCCAAAGTCCATTGTTTTGGGTCCAGACTCTAAAGGGTACAAAAGAGAAATGTCTCTTGTTGTGTCACCCGTTGAAGTCCTTAATTTGACCACTCTTGTTACCCCGTCTGCCCCTGGTCTGAGTTCTGAAACTCTAGCCAGAGGCCAGTATTGTCTTGGAGTACTGTCATGTATGAGAACAAGGTCCCCTACCTTAATTGTGTCAGACCAATCCTTCTTAGTCATTTGTTTATGTCTCTCCCTTAGACCCATCAAGTACTCAGTTTTCCACTGTTTAATGAAATGAGCTTTAACTCTAGTTAAATGTTGTAACTTAGTCTGGAGCTCATCATGTCGTTGAGTCCAGTTTGGGTCTTCTGAAGAGTCTATATTGTAGTCCGGCAGGAGACTAACTTGTTCTCCCCGAATCAAATGATTTGGAGTTAATGGTTCTGGGTCATTAATGTTGTCACTCACATAAGTGAGTGGTCTATTGTTAATGATGTTCTCAATCTCAGCCAGGAGAGTGAGTAACCCAAATAGTTTTCCCTATGGCCTAGGTAGGCCATAAGAAAATGTTTAGCCCATGGCCAAGGTAGGCCATAAGACATTTAATGTTTGGCCCATGGCCAAGGTAGGCCAAAAGACCAAGGCTCATTGTTTTGGCCCATGGCTGAGGTAGGCCATAAGACCCTTGTAATTGTTTTCCCTATGGCCAAGGTAGGCCATAAGAAAATGTTTAGCCCATGGCCAAGGTAGGCCATAAGACATTTAATGTTTGGCCCATGGCCAAGGTAGGCCAAAAGACCAAGGCTCATTGTTTTGGCCCATGGCTGAGGTAGGCCATAAGACCTTTATTGTTTGGCCCATGGCCAAGGTAGGCCATAAGACCAAGGCTCAGTTGTTTGGGCTATGGCCAAAGTAGGCCACAAGACCAAGGTTCAGTGTTTGGGCTATGGCCAAAGTAAGTAGGCCATAAGACCCTTTTGAGTAACCCATGCAATCATTGCTTATGTTCAGATAGGTTGAGTCTATTTGTGGCACATGTAAAGAGTACAGTGTATATATACATATATATACACAGATTGCAAGGAATGCATGTGCCTGTTGAAAAAATCTGTTGAGTGATTCTTCCTTAAAAGAAGAATTGGATGCTTGGAGTTGTATGCATTTTAAATGCTTGTTCACTAATGTTGTTTAACTGGGGATCGTAATGAAATATTGGACAAGAAGAAATTACCAGAGAAGAGAGAGCACAGACAAAACAGTCAAGTTTTAAATTTGGTTTAATCCCCACCAAGTACTTATGTGTCACTCAGGTCTAAGCTTATGAGAGAATGAGACTCCTTAAATGTAAATGTTTCCTAGTTAGGCCCTAGGTTGTAGACCTAATTAGGCTTGCTCAGGTTAGGCTTAGGCTAGACCATTTAACCTAATTCTGCAATTTTTGTTAAGTAAGGTTAAGGTTTGTAAATTCCCCACACACGGACCACCAATGCGAAAATGCTCTGTATGAATTGGTCCACAATTAACCCACCCCTTATATCTCCAGTCTAACTATAGAGTAGATCAAGTCTAGCCTAGAGGGGTCAGCCTAGAGATTCCGGAAATGGTCCAGAGCGGGCAGATAAATTGAGGTCCACAGTAGGATTCCTCACAAGATTAGGTTAGGGCAATCTACCTTCACCTTTGTTAAGCTATGAGTTGATGCTGGGTCTTAGGTCACAATGTAGGCCTAACTTGTTTGACCCAGCTTAATTTAATGTTCTTAACTGTTTGGTGTTAAAACTCATATTAGTCACTTACTTTTAGTTATTACAGTCTCTCCCTTCTCCGGTTGTCTCATTCGAGAGCGTACTTTGCTGGTACGTCCTCTCGCCCCGTTCTTCGTTTTTCCTTTGTTCTCCTCTTCGCGGGGCTTCTTGTACCAGCGTTGTCTTGGTTTATTCCTCGGTTGGTTGAGCGGTAATGTATCCTTATTACCGAGCACGCTCCTCCCACACAGTATATAAATACTAGTGTGGAGAATAACTCTGGTGAGCAACCAATTGGTTTCATCCACCCAGTTATTGACATAAAAGGAATTTAATGATTGTTAAATTAACTACCTACCTACTCAGTGAACCATTTTCGTTACCTCCCAACTACCCACTCATCAGTTTTCCATACAACCTTTTGAAAGGTTAAACGTGGATTTTCAGGAACCACTCCCTTCGAAGACACGAAACCGTTACTTGCTGACTATCATCGATGAGTAGGCCTACTCAAGGTTTCCGTTTGCCTTCCCATGCGCTGACCTTACCTCCGCGGCTGTGATCAAACATCTGTGCTCTCTTTTTTCTGTCTTTGGTATGCCTGCCTATATCCACTCTGACAGAGGGACGTCATTCATGTCAGAAGAACTAAAGCAGTTCCTGCACAAACGAGGGGTTGCTACTAGTCGAACAACAGCATATAAACCGCAGGGAAACGGACAAGTTGAGCGCTATAATGGAGTCATATGGAGAACAGTGATGTTGGCGCTCAGATCCAAAAACATCCCATCGACAGAGCTGGGCAATAAACATTGAATGTATTTAAATACTAAATACTAAATACATGGGAGAAATGTATTTAAATACTAAATACTAAATACATGGGAGAAATGTATTTAAATACTAAATACTAAATACATTTTACTAATGTATTTAGATACTAAATACAAAATACATCACTTGTATTTAAATACATTTGTAAATACATTTTAAATACATACAAATTTGCTTGTTGAAGCCATGACACGCACCCGATAAAGAAATCAACCGCTTTCGACTAAGAGTAGCACACAACTGATTGAACTGACACGTTGAAACATGAACCATGCTGTACTACACTGTCGACGCGTCGTACTGTGCTAGTACAGAACGTGTATTAAACCAGTAAAAGTATTTACATTTTTATATTTTGAGTATTTAAATACATTGTATTTAAATACTCATTAAAGTATTTAAATACTATATTTAAATACATGAAAAACAATGTATTTATAAATACAGTTCTAAATACACAAATGTATTTAAATACGTATTTAAATACAAATGTATTTAAATACTGCCCAGCTCTGCCCATCGACACATTGGGAAGATGTACTTGAGGATGCTCTCCACTGCATACGATCGCTACTGGTAACAACCACCAATACCACTCCCCACGAACGGATGTTTGGCTATCAGAGAAAATCTGCCAATGGTCAGGCAATACCTTCCTGGTTAACTACTCACAACACTGTTTTCCTTAGACGCCAAGCACGTCATAGCAAATATGAACCCCTAGTTGATGAAGTGGACGTAATTGATGTGAACCCTCAATATGCGAATGTTAGACTACCAGATGGACGAGAAACTACTGTATCCCTACGCCATCTTGCTCCTAAAACTGACGACTCCAGCGGAGAAACCCATCAAGACATAATCGGTGATGAGCCCACTAGTTCATCATCTAATATGGATCAAAGCGTAATCAGACATTGTGAGGATGAAGGAGCTGGGCAGCAGGCACTACTAGACCTTGGAGAGAATCAAGAGGGTGTGGAACCATCTCAGCTACCTCCTTCACAACCTCCTCGTCGCTCGTCACGCCTCACACGCCAGCCTTCTTATCTACGAGATTACGTACTGTAACTTCTAAAGTTAATCTAGCCAGTCTGGGTTATGCTATTGTTTGAAAGGCTGGCGAAAATGATATATTATTCTTGCTGTTTCTTGTCACTATAATATGTTATTATCATTGTATTCTTATGTGTTTTCTTCTGTTTCAGATTATCTGTTTTATGATATGTTTGATTATTAAGTTGAATAAAGCCTGTAAGTGCTCTCCTTAGTTTTCATAACAACAAGTAAACTGTTTGAAGGCAGGGGTCGCCGAGTTAGCCCCGCGACCAGAATTTGGGTCGCAGCCTGAAACGATTAAAAACTACTGACCTATAATAACCTTTCTAGAGGTATGTAAAATTATTTCAATGTAATAAAATGTTTTTATATGTAAAAATCACATCAGTAAAGTAAATATTACGTAATTAAAAATTAAACTGTGCTCTCGTAAATAAAATATTGAATTATAACATTTCATAAAAATACCATTAAAAAAATTTTTTGTGAATACAATTTTTATAGTTTTTTTATTTTTGCAGATTTTTTAAAAAATTCGGTTGTGGAAACACTGTTCAGTGATTTTCTTTACTCTTTAGTTTATTTTAAGTTATTCTCGGAGCATTGTGCAAGTTTTCCTACTGTGCTGTGTTAATGTTATCTTAAAATTGAATCAAATGTGTTGACAGTGTAATGATTTATTCATAACAAAATGTGTCTATCTAAATATAAAAGTGGTTACCAAGAAAAGAAAAGCAAAAAAAGAGGAAGCAGCAATTGTTTCTAGGCTGCCAAAGCTGGACTTCTCTTTTGAGGAAAAAAACAAAAACAAAAACAATAATTACGAGGAAACAACAGTGACAGGTACAAGTTCAGAAGTAAACGTTAACCAAGATTTGAGGGTCACGTGTGAATTACATCAGTTGCCTGAACTAGAATCAAATAAAAATAAAGGGACCGTTCAAAAATTGCGTAACACTCAGGGAGTGGATGAGGGGTTGTTTCGACTGGTGTCTCGTAACTCCATTAACCAATGACTTATGAACCCTCTGTGCCTGTGCCTAACGGATAAACTTTTTTTTTTAATTCTGTTTAAAGTGCTGACAGCCCAAAGGGTCATAATAGCACTAATAATAGATTTACTTTCTTCTTAGTCTTTGTCGAGAGCATTTTCCCACGCCTAAGTGGGTCACTATTCCTAATCCGCCTTCGCCACTCATTTCTGTCCAACACCACATCCGCCGCCAGATTTCGCTCCCTCATATCACTCTCCATCTCATCCTCGACCTCCCCCTTCTCTTTCTTCCAGGTGGTTCCATCTCCATAACTCGTCGCCCAAAATATTCCTCCTCTCTCCGCATGACATGTCCAAACCATCTAAACCTTCTCTCTTGAGCTTTCTTTGACACTTCTATTACTTTCGTCGTTCCACGAATAAATTGATTTCTAATTTTACCTCTTCTCGTAACCCCACACATCCATCTCAACATCCTCATTTCTGCTACATCCATCCTTTTCCCCAGATTTTTCCACATAGGCCACGTTTCCGCACCATACAACATTGCAGGTCTCACTACCGCCTTGAATACCTTTCCTTTAAATTTCATTGATATTCTTTTATCACACAGTATCCCAAACACCTTCCTCCAATTATTCCATCCTGATTGTACTCTATTATTCACTTCCCTTACCAGCTCTCCACCATCCTCTACCTACGATGCCAAATATTTAAAACTTTCCACCTTCTTCACCACTTCATCTTGGAGTCGCACCTCATCCCTCTGCCCAGGGCCGTTTCTAGCCATTAGAGGGCCCTAAGCAGTATACCCATTTGAGGCCCCACCCCTCCATCCACCAACTCACGCCTTACTACATCACCTCAGCACACACATACAAAAAATGGCTGTGTTAATAAAAAACAATTATGAAACAATTTTAATGGAACATTTATGTCCAAAACAACAAATATGTACTTTCAGAAGACAAACAGAAAAAATACTCTTCATGAAATTCCTGAAAACTAGCTTATACATTACTTAGAATAAATGACACAGAACTATGTATAAAAAAATAATACAATTATCAACTACCAAACAATTACTAACTACGATACAATCGTGTAATAGCTAACAGTTATACAGAACAGTTTGTATCTTCAAAATTTTTGACTCCTAGATTTTTTCTGTGCGAAATCATCAATAACATCATCATATGAAATCTCCCTGCCAACGTCCTGGTTGATGTTTATGATGCCAAGGCGACTGAGGCGATCCTGCCCCATTGATGATCTGAGGTAGTTCTTGATTAGCTTCATCTTAGAGAAGCTCCTCTCGGCTGACGCTACTGTCACAGGTAGAGTGCAGGCAATTCTTAGTGCAACTCAAAGATTGGGGTATAGTTCCTCCAGTTGCTTCTGATGAATGAAGGAGAGAAGCTCCAATGCAGTCATGTTGTGTGAAGGTAAAGTTGGCAAGTTCTTAATTTCGAGGGCCAGTTCTCTTCCATCAATGTCAGAGTCAGCTCCAGAGCTCAGTATCTTAGAGAGCTTGTCACACTTGCAGGACAAGTCTTCCTTGTTCATTGTGGTGAAGTTTAGGAGAACCCCAAATATGTCCCTCACATCATCTAATGTTTTGAATCTCTCATTTATTGACCCGATGGCACAATCCACCACCACATAGAAAAATTTTACTTCCAGCCTCTTTAAGGCTTCTGTAAATGGTTCGTCAGGAGCTTCGTAAGCAAAGCGCTTTTTGTGGATCTGAGCCTCTTCTCCTTCAGCACAGCCTCTACATTCATTTCCTCACATATGTCCCTAGCTACGACTTGTGCTGTAGCAAAACCTGTGTTTCTGTAGCTGGTGAGTGAGTCTTTTGTTTTTGTGAGGAGGTTGACTGCCACATCAGTGGCCCCCTAGTAGCAGCGGGGCCCTAAGCGGCCGCTTAGTCTGCTTATGCCAGGAAACGGCCCTGCCTCTGCCCCTGTCCCGCATTGTACTTCATGTACTCTGTCTTCGCCCTACTAATCTTCAAACCTCGGTTTTCCAGTGCTGCTCTCCACCTTTCCAGCTTCCTCTCCACCTCCTCTCTGCTCTCTGCACACAAAACTACATCGTCGGCAAAGAGCATACGTACACCATGACGCCTGCTCCCTCACCTCCTTCGTCATTACATCCATAACAATGTCGAAGATGTATGGGCTCAGGGCCGATCCCTGATGGACACCAACTTTCATTTCGAAACCCGTTAATCCTGCGCTACATCGTATTTGAGTACGTGACCCCTCGTACATATCCTGTACCAACCTCACTTACTTCTCCGGCACTAATTTTTCCCTTAAACACCTCCACACCTCTTGCCTCGGTACTCTGTCATACGCCTTCTCTAGATCTATGAACAGTCCAGTGCTGGGCACTTGCGCAAACACTTGCGCAAAACGCAAATTGCGCAATTGCGCAAGTGTGATTTTGGTTGCGCATTTGCGTTTGCGCCAATTCTTGCGCAAACTTGTGCGCAAACGTGAAAAAAACAAATATTAAAAATAGTGGATTTAGCTCATAAACACGTGACTGCCAGACAGGTGGCGCCGCCAGACAGCAGTGAGCACTCAGTATACCAACATCGCTAGTGAAACACGTTTGTTTGATTAGTTGATTTTAATTTTATTTCAGAGTTCAAACTACTAACTACTCTAGTAACTTCTAGAAACTTCATAACTCATAACTACTGTCTATAACTAGTGAACCATGGACAGCCTCAGACACCAGTCTCTGTCCAGCCCCACCTCTGCCCCCAGCCCGGCCGGCAGCGTCACCAGCCATGGCTCAGAGCCTCACCAGGAGGAAGAGGATCTCAACAACCCCTGGCCCCACCTGGACACCTTCTTTGGACCTTTGACCAGCAAGAAGAGGGTGGTTGAGAGGGGCAGGGTGGTCTACAGGGGCAGCATCATCTATAAGAGGTGCAAGGCCAAGGTCAGCTTCAACACCATCAGCATGTACAGTTGTACACCCTCAAGAGCCACTACCAGCATGTGAGTTTAAGTTTATTTATAAATTTAAAATGTAAAAAAAAATTGATAAGTAGTTAACTTTAGAAATTATTATTTATTAAAATATAATTAAATATTAAATAATAAATTATACTTTGTTTGCGTTTGCGTTTTGCGTTTGCGTTTGCGCAAGCGCAAGTTTCGAGAAGTTTGCGCATTTGCGCTTGCGCAAGGTATGGGTTTGGGTTTGCGCATTTGCGCTTGCGCAAGTGAATTTTCGTTTGCGCTGCCCAGCACTGATGAACACTATGTGCAACTCCCTCTGCCACTCTATATCTTTCCATCAACTGTCTAAGTGCAAAAATGGCATCCGTTGTCCCTCTTCCTGGCATGTAGCCAAACTGCTCTTCCGCTATGCTTGTTTCTTCCCTCAACCTGCTCTCCACAATCCGTTCCTAGACCTTCAATGTGTGTGACATCAGTTTAATCCCTCGATAATTTGTACATTCCTGGACATCTCCCTTCCCTTTAAATATTGGGACCAGTATGCTTTTCCTCCACTCTTCTGGTACTCTCTCCTGGTCATATATTTTGCGCATCAAATCGCTAAGGATGTCTACTCCTTCCACCCCCAAACTTTTTCAAACTTCCACTGGTATCTTATCAGGTCCTGTAGTCTTCCCATTTTTCATTGTGTCCAATGCTCTCTCCACCTCTTCGCTTCCCTCACATATAACCAAAGGTGGGCACCCGGGCCTCAAAAAGGACCGACGGTCCCGGTCCCGGTCCTTGCCTCAAACTGGACCGACGGTCCCGGTCACGGTCCTTTCTGAAGATAGGACCTAGAAACGATTCGGTCCTCGGTCCTTATATATAATATAAGTGCAAAATTTGATTAAAATGAAAAATGAAATTAAAGACACCGGAAATCTTTAATTTTATTAACGTAAATTCTTCTTTTTCTGGAGCTCCACCCCGTCCTTGATGTACTGGTCGAACTGGTTCTGGACGTGAGGGTGGCGCCTGGAGACATGTCGCTTGAGGTTGTTTTGGCTCTTGTTGCTTGTCGAGAGGATGTTCTTGTTCGGCAGGCACAGCAAGCACTTGTACTCCAGGTTCTGCTCACCCTTGGGGCCCAGGTATTCAAAGTATTTGTCCAGGTACGGCCAGGGATTGCCGGGTTCAGTTCTTCCGCTAGGAGCTCCAGTTGCTTGACTTGAAGTTGAAGCACTAACATCAGTAGATTCTTCGTCTCCTCCAGGTGTTGAAACAAGTTTCAGTTCAGTCTCAGTCTCTTTCTGAGTCTTCTGGAGGAAACGATCCATCTTCTTTAGAACTTCAAATAATCACTAAACACACTAAAATCACTAAAAAAGACCGTCCGGACCGGACCGTCCGGAATTGCTTAAAAATCGACCGTCGCTCCTCATTTCGGTCCCCACTGAGAAAAGGACAGACTTTCCCGCTCACGGTCCTTAAAAAGGATCGAGTTCCTGGAGTTCGGTCCTTTTGGAACTCGGTCCTGCCCACCTTTGCATATAACCATTCCTTCGTTTGGTAATCCTTCTTCCCTTATCAATCTAAAATTTTCCTCATTCAACAACCTTTCAAAATAAACCTTCCACCGTGCCTTAATATCCTACATATTAGAGATCACTCCATCATGCTCATCCTTTATTTGCCTTATATGTGTAATATCCTTAGTTGCCTTATCTCTTGCCTTTGCTATTTTAAATACTTTCTTTTGCCCTTCTCTTGTTTCAAGTTCCTCATATGCATCTCTGTATGCTTCGCTTTTGGCCTTTGCCACCGCAATCTTAGCTTCTTTCTTCGCTCTCCTATACCTCTCTTTGTCTTGGTTTTCCTCTGTGTTGACCCATATCTTCCACGCTTTTTTCTTCTCTCTCACTTTATCCTGCATTTCTTCACTCCACCACCAAGTTTCTTTATCTTTCTGGCGGTTCCCAGATGACACTCCCAGCATCTCTCTTCTTTCTTTCCTTATTACCTTAGCATTTTTCCGCCACCAATCATTAACGTCGTCCAATCTCTGTGTTCTTAATTCCCTCATTACCCTCTCTCTAAAGGCCTCCTTGTACTCTTGTTCCTTCAATTTCCACCATCTGATTTTAGGTACAATATTTGGTCTACCTCTTCTAGTTCCATTTACCCTTAGGTCCATTATCACAACACAATGTTGTGGTGTTACTTCTTCATCCGGATCACCTTACAATTCACAACTTCTTTCAACTTAGATCTTGAATACAGCATATAGTCAATCTGGGATTCACGTCCGCCACTCTTATACGTAATCAGATGTTCCCGTCTCTTTTCGAAGAAGGTATTTGGAATTGCCATGTCATATGCTATTGCAAAATCAATTATTCTTTCCCCACATGGCCATTGAAGTCTCTTCCGATCACTACACGCTCATGGTCAGGCATAGCACACATTTCCTGGTCGACCCCGCTCCAAAACTCCTCCTTTTCCCGCTAATAATTCACTGGGGAACACAACTTTTGGTGATTTAGATGTTAGACCTGTTTCTGGGTATATTGAGGTCGCTGATTCTAAACATGACATTAGTTTTTCTCCATCAGCTCTGCTTATCAAGATATGATATATATCTATATATATTTCTATATAATGTATATAATATTATATAATTGCTGACTGGCAATCACTGTTGTTGTCAATTGAATACAAAAGTATGATGAATGTCAGCAAAAATAGTGTATTAACATCAAACAAGCATAAGGTACGAAAAATATTTATTAAATTCAAACAAGCTTGATCCACGAACGGCAAAAAAAGTTCTTTCATTGAGACATCTCACATAAACCGCGTTTCTGAGATTTCTTGCGATGAGATGTGCCAGGACATTCGCGTTGGATGCTCCAGCAGTAATCTGCCATCATGTGAGTATCCCATCGTCCGCGGTACCGTTCTTCCATGGTCCTTAGTTCTTGGTGAAATCGCTCACCCTGTTCCTCGCTTAGATCGCCGAGGTTATCTGGGAAACGATCCAAATGACTGTGGAGGTAATGCAGTTTGATGCTCATTTTACAGCCAAGTTTACAAAAAGAAAAGAGCATATTCTCCACTAGTTCACCGTAGTTATCGGCCTTATAGTTCCCAAGGAAATTCTTCACAACGATACTAAACGATGACCACGCACGTGCCTCAATGTTGTCCATTGAATCTTGGAAACGCGGGTCTTTCATGAGTTCCCGGATTTGCGGTCCATCGAAAATACCTGCCTTCAGCTTTTCCATGCTCAACGCAGGAAATTTTCTACATATGTAGCCAAAACACGTCCCATCTCTGTTCAAAGCCTTTATAAATTGTTTCATCAAACCTAGTTTCATGTGCAGTGGTGGCAATATGATCCTTTCTCTGTCAACCAAAGCTTCTTTGATGATATTTTTTTCTCCAACCACCATGTTTTCTCTCAGAGGCCACTGTCTTCTCACCCAGTGTTCATCTTTAGCTCTACTATCCCAGAGACATATAAAGCACGGGTACTTGGTGTACCCGCTCTGCTGGCCCAGGAGAAAATTCACCATCTTCAGATCCACACAGATCACCCATTGGTGGTCTCGGTATATCTTTTCTAGGACTAGGGCGACTGTCCCGTGCTCTTCTCTCATACCGACTGAGTGACCAATTGGGATTGATCTGTATCTGTTGCCGTTGTGTAGAAGAACACATTTTAGGCTCCGTTTGGAGCTATCTATGAATAACCGCCATTCACTTGGTGTGTATTCCGATATGCCCATTTTCATCAGCAATCCGCGCACATTGTTGCAGAAAACTAAATCGTTCTCTTTTGAGAAGAAGGGCAGTAAATCCTTTTCTCTGTCGCGATATAACGTGATTTTGGTTCCCGGCAGCAGTAAATTTTTTTCTCCCAGCCTGGAAGCTAACAATTCAGACGATTTCTTCGAAAGACTTAAGTCCCTTATGAGGTCGTTTAATTCGTGTTGACTAAAACCTTCTGCAACTGATGACGGTCCTTCGAAATCACTGTCATTTTGCCCACATATGCTTTCTTTGTCAGTAGCAGATTCATCATCTTCTTGAGGGAGCTCTGGAAGATGGCTGAATGATGGGACAGGTATCTCATCTGAATGTGAAACAGGCCGTCTAGCTGAGTCTATGTCAGGATACGTCCATTTACTCCGGTTACGTCCATTGATGCCCTTTATATTCACCAAACAAAAGTAACAGTCATCACTGTGGTTTCTCTGTTCTCTCCATACCATTGGTATACCAAATTTCAGGCACCTCCTCTTTCCGTTGGTCCATTGCCGCAGATGCTCCGTACACGTTCCACACACAACATGAGGAGCCCATGGCTTATCTTGGTCCCCTAGTTGTACTTTGAAATAGGCAAAATAAGCTTTTTTCACAAAATCAGTAATAGTTTTTCTCTGTTCAATGAACGTGTACTCTCCGCAGATAAAAAAAACACATCTGGATGATTTAAACACTTTCTTCGAGATGAAGCCATGTCAACACCTGTAACAGGAAAGAATTCACGTTAGTACATGTACAATACACATGCAAAACAGCAACATCAGCAAAATCATAGCTACAATTTAACTATACAGATGCATTTAGATTTACGAGCAACTCATAATACCGTTCCAGAAGGGTAATAAAGTAGGTAATGACGTATGCAATATCTCAAAAACTAGAGCTGCTAGAACAAAATGGATGATATTTTCTGAATCAGTGTCATGAAAATATCCAGAATAAGGTCTAGAATCTCAGGCACCAAGAAAAAAAATTTTTTTTTGTTCCCCAGTGTAATAGATTTACTTTAATTTAGAAAATTTATTGATAATGCAAGTTGTTACAACAGCATCATCAGTTCATAAAATGCATTCCAAATATTGAATCAATGTCAATTTTTACCAGAAAATGAGTTAATAAAAATAGGTACGGGTAAAGCTTCCTCCCACTATCACAGTGATAAATAATAGACAATAAGAATAAAGGATAAACGCTAATGATACAAGCATATTGCTGTATTTAGATGTCATCTTCCCATAGTTGTCGTCGAGATTCAGGAGAAAATAATGGTGCACCCATGACCAGTGGCGTAGCGAGAGGGGGGCATGCGGCCATGTTCCCCCATTTCCTTGTACTACAAAAAATCTACGGATCCAGTCATACAAACTGACTAACCACATCAGTCAGTGTTGATGTGTATTCGTGAATTGTTGGGAAAAGACGCTTCTGTTGAAGTTTTGAATTTGAATCAGTTAAAACTCTGCAATAGTCATTTTAACAAGAATAATTACGAAATGAAAATTTTGAATGTGACTCAGTCACTTGATCTGCGAAGCACATTCTCGAAAAATGCCCTACAGCTTCGAACACTCACTGTATTTCATACGGTCTCAATCTTTGCTTAGTCAAAGCCTGCAGCGTGTAAGAAATACAATCGGTAGTTAGTTTTATGAACGAAATTGCACTTTTTTAAATATTCTCACAAAAGGCTGACAGTACTACAAGACAATATTTCTGAGTTGTGTCCATCAAGCTCTCATACCCGACTAAAAGATTACTGCAAAACACGTTGGGTGGAGACTCAGCAAGCAAGCCTAGTCTTCAAAGAAGTATACCCAGCAGTAATAGCATCGCTAGATGTTTTATCCACGAGCAGAGACACTACCGTAATCGGAAAAGCAACTCCTTATAAGAAAGCAATTAGTGACCCAGGTTTCTTGGTCAGCTTGGAAGTACGAGTACTAACAACAGACAGACATGGACAGTAAATACTTTAGATGTATTTAAATAATAAATACATTACTTGAAAATAAAAGTAATTAAATACTAAATAAAATTCAGGTTTTCAGAAAGTATTTAAATACTAAATACATTACTCCTAAAATGTATTTAAATACATTTCAAATATAATTTAGATACTTTTCAAAAAGCACATAAAATCACTAACATCAGAAAGTTGTGATATTTTCGTTAGCTTTAAGGAAAATATCACGACTTAACCTAACCAATAGTCAAGGGCGTACAATTAACCTAACCGGGCATTCAATTAATCTAATCGGGCATTCAGTCGACCTAACCGGGCATTTAATTAACTTAACCCTTTAAGGACTAAAGGTACAAATTGCTAACGTTTCAAATACACGCATTCATAACTTAACCCTACAAAAAATTCAGGGCTTAAAGGGTTAACCGGCATTCAGTTTACCTAACCGGGCATATATATATATATATATATGATGAATAAAACCACGAAGGGAAAAGAAACACAAAGTGGTGCTCAAGCGTTTTCGTCTAATGACATCCTCAGGAACACTGAAGTAAAAGGAGAGTTCAAGACAATATATAGGTTACAAAAATATATATACAGTATATATATATATATATATATAGAAATAAAAATTGTGGGAGGAGCAAACACATTTGTAGCAAACACATTTGTACGGAAAACTAACAATTTTAGCACTTTGCCCGAAATTCAACATAAATTCAAATGGCTTGTTTACAACCAATTTTTTATAGTTATTGTCTGAATGATACATAGGTCACAAAATAATAAAGAAATGAAAATAAATATAAATTGGAAGCGAAAATAGATAAAAAAAAAATTACAAACTGATGCCTAAATGATATATAGGTCACAACCGAAATACATAAAGAAATAAACACGCGGATAAAAACATAAAAATTGTAAGCGGAGCATACAAATTCAAGTTCAATTGGAAGGTTTACAATCAATTTAATAGATGATGCCAAAATGATATATATGTCACAAAGAAATAAAATAAAGAAATAAACCTATAAAATAAATTGAAACATAAATTGTAAGAGAAACAAATTTATAAGGTAAAAAATTACCAAAGGTTTTTATAATTATTGTCTGAATCATACATAGGTCACAAAAGAATAAAGTACAAATAAATATGAAGTGGAAAACAAAATGATGCCTAAATGATATATAAAGTACTATAAGAATATATACGACACATATAAGATATATGAACGACATATATAAGCAATATATATATATACTAGCAGAGATACCCGGCGTTGCCCGGAATGTAAGGGTGTGTCAAAATAAGGTAAAAAGATGACCTACTGTCTAGTCTACCTACCTACTGTACCTACCTACCTACCTACCTACCTACCTACTGTACCTACCTACCTACCTACCTACCTGCCTACTGTACCTACCTACTGTGCACACCATTAGATTCCCCGTGAAAAGTTATATCTGATTCACTACCTTAAACACTATTTGGTGCAGCCATATTCATTTCAATAGAGAACAAACAAACAGACAAACAGACAAACAAACAAACTTCCTCTTTTATATATAAAAAAATAAAATAAAATAAAATAAAATAAAATAAAATAAAATAAAATAAAAATAAAATAATAATAAATAATAATAATAATAATAATAATAATAATATATATAATATAATATAATAATAATAAATATATATATATATATATAATATATATATATATATATATTATATATATATATATAAATATATATATATATA
Organism: Bathynomus jamesi; assembly: GCA_023014485.1. Lineage (NCBI taxonomy): Eukaryota > Metazoa > Arthropoda > Malacostraca > Isopoda > Cirolanidae > Bathynomus > Bathynomus jamesi. The sequence goes on along the minus strand of JAJOZX010002923.1, from coordinate 458,401 downwards.
TATATATATTAGTGATGGGACGATGCATCGCAATCGCAATCGCAATCGCGATACAATCGCACATTTTTTACAATCGCAATCGCAATTGCAATCGCATTTAATGAGTGCGATTGTTGCGATTGTGAACAAAAGATTTAAATCTCTACAAAAGTTGCTATGAAAGCTGCTCTTTCATGCGTACTTAAAGGAAAGTTTAGCTAACAACAATACGGAATAATAAATAAATAATAAATAAGTCAAAAACAGAAATGAAAACGGGTTGCGAATTAGTTGAAAACAGAATAAAAAAATTGGTTTAATAATAACAATAAGTACACCTCTTTATTTGCTCTATGTAAAATTGGAATGTTAAAAAATCAAGCTAACCCTATGGTAGGTAACGCGTTTAGGTATATTTAAAGCATAAATGAGCGTTATGTGAGGCTAAAGCTAAAACATCGCAATCGCAATCGCAATCGCGCGATTTTCAAATTCTGACAATCGCAATCGCAATCGCAACAGCGATTGTATGAAATATGACAATCGTCCCATCACTAATATATATATATATATATATATATATATATATATATATAAATAAAATAAAAATAAAAATAAAAATAATAATAATAATAATAATAATAATAATAATATAAAAGAAAAAGATAAAAGAAAAAGATAAAAGAAGAAGAAGATAGAAGATAGAAGAAGAAGATAGATAGATAGATAGAAGATAGAATAGATAGATAGAAGATAGATAGAAGATAGATATACATAAGGGAAAAAATTACCAAATACTCCCGATACCTCTCTCCAATTTTTCCGTTGTTTATTTCTCCTTCCAAGTCTCCCTTCTCCTCTATGATTGATCCCAGGTACTTGAAACTTTTAACTTTCTTTATAATAAATTCCTGGACGATGACACTTCCTATTTGTTCGTCTCCAGGTGCACATTTCATATACGCAGTCTTTTCTCTGCTTATTTTTAGTCCTCTAGTTTCCAGAGTTACTCTCCACCTCTCTAATTTCTCTTGCACTCCCTCTCTTGTTTCTGAGCACAACACGATGTCATCAGCAAACATCATGGTCCATGGAGTCTCCTCTATCACGTCTTTGCTGATCACATCCATCACAATATAAAAAATCAGAGGACTCAGCGCTGATCCCTGGTGTAGATCAACTCGTACCTCAAATTTCTCGGTCTCTCCCATAGCTCGTAATAGCTCCTTTATACATATCTTGGATTAGTCTGACATACTTCTCAGGTACCCGCCTGTCTCTTAAACATCTCCACACTTCCTGCCTTGGGACTCTGTCATACGCTTTTTCTAGGTCTACAAACACTAGATGTAACTCCTTTCTTCCTTCTCCGTACCTTTCTAATAATTGTCCAAATGCAAATATTGCATCCGTTGTTCCTCTTCCTGGCATAAAACCAAACCGCTCATCAGAGATCGCGACTTCCTCTCCTACTTTCACAGTACCTTGTGCATAACTGCATTCATAATCAGTTTGATGTAATTGTCAATATTATTTCATACTGTAATGGGAAATAGGGTCGGTTTCCTTCTTATATATGTCATATTTGGCTAAAATAATCATTATGCTGTTACATCACACAAATGTTTTCAAATTCACGTCCAAACATATTTCACCATGTGCAAGAAATAGCCTACTTTCTCATGTTACTACAAGTTCAGCAGAAGTTGACTGATACACTTACACCATCTGGCTTTATGAGCAATCTAGCACTGTGAGGTAGTGCGAACAGAGTTACGGAACGAGTCGGTTTAGCAAGTTGACCATTTAAAAATTAAAAACAACGCTTTTTTCTGTTCCAGGTATAAAAATTATCCTACTTTAGTGTTTACCTAATGTCTGGAAGACCATTTTGTGTTGATTATGATAAAAGAGGAGCTGCAAAATGTAAAAAATGTAAAGAAAAATTAGAAAAAGGCAAGTATGTTAAGATTTACATGAAAAATCCACTATGGTTATGAGTGGGTCTAACTCGTAGCTTAGACTAGCTCATTATTCAGCCATAATGGATATATTGTCAGTCTGGGTAATTGTGTCGCAAACGACATGGCCTGAAGTTGAAATAAAAAATAAATTTTTCTAGTGTATTTTGGTGTGCTCTGTTCAAATATGACCTTTATTTCCTGTGCAAATGGAAAGAAATAAGAATGTTTACATTATTTCAGTCATATTTAGTCATATTTGCACAGGAAATGAAGGTTATATTTGAACAGAGCACACCAAAATACACTAGAAAAATGTATTTTTGATTTCAACTTCAGGCCATGTCATTTGCATTTTTGTCATTTTTGTTTAAACTAATGAAAATCACGACTTAACCTAACCAATCATCAAGGGTGTACAGTTGACCTAACCAGGCATTCAGTTGACCTAACAGGTTAATATTGGTTATTTCACCTAAATATCTTGTGATCTTTTTGTATTAGGCACTCGCTGTTACATTTTGGGCAAGTTAAGGATGAGAGAATAATGCTGTAATTGATAAAAACATCTAATGCTTTGTCTTCATCTAGGGCACATGACGAATTAAGTTCTCAAAGTCGAAACCACATGAATGGCACGTCATAATTCTATCATAAATACCACCAAACTGAATCCAATTAGAAAAAAAAAAAAAGCTAGAACAGAAACTAACAAACTAATTAAGTTGCAGAGTAGCGAAAAAATAGCCCAAAATTATACTTGTTGGACCAAAAATGAGTGTATTTATATATACCTATATATATTATTAGTATCATAATTTTCACCATTATGGTAATATGCATTTGCACAAAAAATGAGTGACAAATTTGAATAAAGTGACTAAAATTAAAATTATCTCCTAAAAAGTTATTTTGATTTACTGGTCCAGCCCATGTCATTTAAGACATATTAACCATCAGTTTGTATCTATGCCCTAGGCTAGACTTTACTTAGGCTTATTTAGCTGTAGTTGCAAGACAAAATTAATTTGCAATGTTTAAACACAACTTCAAAATATACCTACTTAATTTGCGATGTAAACTATAATAAGGTGCCTAACTGTGCCAGTGTCATTCGCAGTTTTGTATTTAGATTTATTACTAGGCTTGGTGAGTCAGTCAATATAATTGGACTGCGGCCCTATGTTGGTCTTAGTAAATGTGTTTTTAACCAGTTAGCTGGGTTAATATTGTGAGCTATGACTACAAGAGTTTTTTTTCTAGGCCTTATACCTGTTTCTCAAAGGATTTACAATTGTCCATATCTATGTCCATATCCTGATCTATTTAAAGATGTGTGTATTAATAGCATAATTTTTCTATATAATAATATATATATATCTTCTATATATATAAAAGAGGAAGTTTGTTTGTTTGTTTGTTCTCTATTGAAATGAATATGGCTGCACCAAATAGTGTTTAAGGTAGTGAATCAGATATAACTTTTCACGGGGAATCTAATGGTGTGCACAGTAGGTAGGTACAGTAGGTATGTAGGTAGGTATGTAGGTACAGTAGGTATGTAGGTACAGTAGGTATGTAGGTACAGTAGGTATGTAGGTACAGTAGGTATGTAGGTACAGTAGGTAGGTAGGTACAGTAGGTAGGTAGGTACAGTAGGTAGGTAGGTACAGTAGGTAGGTAGGTAAAGTAGGTAGGTACAGTAGGTATGTACAGTAGGTAGGTAGACTAGTTTTATTTAGTAAATGGGTAGGTACAGTAGGTAGGTACAGTAGGTAGGTAGACTAGACAGTAGGTAGGTAGGTATAGTAGGTAGGTAGACTAGACAGTTTTATTTAGTAAATGATACATTAAAATCTTTAGTTTTGAATGATGGCATAAAGTCACGGGATTTAAGTGGAATCTAATGGTGTGCATAAAAGTTTCAAAATTTTTGAGAACTTTTTAAAATATAAGGTTAAGGAATAAGTTTTTTCATTTTAACACAAAAAAGCTTAAAATCATTATTTTTGAGAACTTTTTAAAATATAAGTTTAAGGAATAAGTTTTTGCATTTTGACATTTGAGTGTGACTTTTGCTATGGGTGACAATGGCCCAAAAAAGTTGGAACACCTCGCAATCTTTATGTTTTGACACCCAATGGAAAAATACGTAACATTGTTTACACTGAAGTGCTACAAAATGTCTGATGTTTTCAAGGAATAAAAACAATTACCAAAACTTTGTGTTTATGTGTTCATTTAGTTTTGTTCATCTTTTTACCTTATTTTGACACACCCTTACATTCCGGGCAACGCCGGGTATCTCTGCTAGTTATATATAATTTTTATATATAATATATATATTATTTAATTTTTATATATAATACCTATATATATTATATAGGTATTATATATATTATTACATATATATATGTGAAGTGATAAAACAATAAAGTATTGGAAATTTCATCCTCTAAATAGTCTTTTATTCATAATTTTGGAAAAATTGTACTTTTGAAATATCGGCTGATACTGATATATTGGTACATCCCTAGTTTGTACCTACCTGTTGAGTCTGAAATAAAGTGTTTATGGCAATCTTTTGTTTTAGGTACATAAAATTGAGGCTATAAATAAGGCTAATAAAATGTAGGGGTAATTATGTGTTTTAAGTCACTCAGTCATTTTACACACCAAAATACATTTTTCTAGTAGTATTTGATGTGATTTGTTCAAATATGAACTCCATTTCCGTCGGAAATGAGATCCAACAAAGTTATAGTACTTTGAAGTTTGGCTCATTTTCAAGGGAAATGGAAGTCAAAATCTAAGCAAAACACATCAAATATTACTAGGAAAATGTATTTTGGTATTAATTAACCTAACCTTACCTTACCTAACCTAGCCTAACCCTGGCTAAACTAGCCTAACCCTGGCTAACCTAGCCTAACCCTGGCTAACCTAGCCTAGAGTATATTAAATCCTCAAAATAATATTCGCACCGTTCACATGTCATCGCCACAAACATTTATCAAAAACTAACAGAAGTAGACTAGCAACTTAAAAGGCCTAAGAACTTAAAAAATCTAGCTCATATATCATGTTCTCATGACATCACCAATCAAAATATTGGAAGGGCGGGAAAAAAAATGCAAAAATGTCATAATATTCAAATGTACATAATTTGTTAAGTACGCATCTGCGAGCATAGTGACTTATATGAAAATGATGAGAAAATTATGCTTTAATATTTTATAATTATATTTGCTTTTGATATTCTGAGTGGGATAAAACTCATATTAACCAATGTAGGGATGATCAGTAGTTTTGGATTTTTTCCTTTATAGCACCCTGAATTTCTTTTCAGTTAGTAATAATTTTGACAATATTTTTGTTAAAACTAATGAAAATATCACAACTCAACCTAACCAATTATCAAGGGTGTACAGTTTACCTAACCAGGCATTCAATTAACCTAATTAGTTGGTAAGGTTAGGTTCAGTCATGATATTTTTGTTAGTTTTAACACAAATATTCTGCATCAAAATTGTTACTAACTAAAAAGAAGACATTTGGGGTGCTATTACTGATCATCCTTACATTTTATTTGTCTTATTTGTAGCCTTGACTTTATGTACCTAAAATGAAAGATTGCCATGTTTGTTTGTTTGTACAAGATTACCCGAACATGGCTACTTTTTATGTCCCTGGTCAAATAAATTTGGAGGGGCCATACTGGATTGAACTTGCCCATCCATCTGTTCATAATACTTCTGTGTTTGGGTAATAACTTTTGATCTCCTCAACATTAATTAATTAAACTTTACATATACAGGAATACATCAAAATTTGTAATTTCGCAGATTCATCGTCAATCTTTTACTACCTACACCCGCCGCAAAATGACTTCGGACCTTCGTGCGATATTCCGCTGAGAAAGCGGTCTGAAATCGATTTGCATTTCTCACGCTACTGAGTAAAATATTTTGTCTGGAATTAACTGGCATGTTGTTAATCGATCCCTTTATGCTACCGCAGAGGCAAAACTCGTCAGTGTTTAGATAGAGGTGACGGGGGGGGTGTTTTTCTGCCGTACTGCATCCAGAATTCTTGGATTTTTGTGTGCAGTCGTTTGTGTTCTTTATTTTTCTTAAAGTGCAGTGGACATGCCTGGGAAGTATTGTTCTGTTGAGGAGAAGGCCTGTATTCTTGTGTGGAGGCAAGAAAACGTCCCGATAAAGACGATATGCGAGTGTACTGGTCAGGCGAAGTCGACCATCATGAAGCTGCTGGTGGCTAGAGGCCTACCACCCAACGTCGTCCCGAAGCACAATTTCGGTGGTGGAAAGCGAAGGAAGACGTCTAAGGCCACGGATAACCTCATAAAGAGAGAAGTGTTGAAGAACCCTCGACTTACAGTCTCTCAATTGAAAAAGAACCATCCCAAGCTGCTGGAAGCCATGTCTGTTCGAACGATCCAGCACCGGCTGCAGAAGGACTTGGGGTTACCATGCTGTACCTAGGGTTGCCAACCGTCCTTTTTTGTAGATTTTTGTCCTTGTCCTTTCTTGAGTTCGGAAAGGACGCCATTTGTCCTTTTCTGATAACAATCTTGTTCCAAACAGTTTTATAACAACTTTTGTTTAAAAGGAAATAATTACAGTCTTAAGTCGAGTAACATTTTATAAATTCATTTCTTCACTTAAATGTTAACGTTCTGTGTAGCGGAAAAGTATAAATTTAAAAATAAATATTGTTACCATAAATTTTGTCAATGCATGACTCAATGGGTCAATATCTGTATATCACTAAAAATATTTACTTTAAGAAAATATGCAATAAAAAAGCATGCAGTATAAATTGTAATAAATTATAAATAAAATTTTACTTCTTTCCCTAACCTTGTAGACAGTATATTGGAATTGATGTTCTTGTCCTTTTTTTCAAACTTCATGGAGTTGGCAATCCTAGCTGTACTGCCTCCAAGAAGCCACTTATCACTGACCGCATGAAGAAGCAGCGTGTTGCCTTTGCAAAGAAATACGTTCATTGGACATCGGCACAGTGGAGGAAGGTGATGTTTTCAGATGAAAGCATGTTCCAGGTGTTCCAGATTCGATCTGCCAAGGTGCGACGCCCGTCATCTGCTAGTCGGTACCACCCGGCCTATAGTGATTCCATGCCCAAATGGCTCCAGGGGGTCCTCAAGAACAAGGGAGCCATGACTTCATATTGATGTAACTAAGTTTTTAAATATATTGTTTTTTATAATGATGTTTGTGCTTTTCCTCCAAAATGGTAGATGGTCCGAAGTCATTTTGCGGCGGGTGTATAGTTTCGCAATCCATTGTCCATATTCACAGATTCGTCATTTTTTTTAAAAATATGAAAAAAAAAACGATCAAAATTGACGAAATTCAACTGTTTACCAATGCAAATTCATAATGAATTTCAAGGTATTCCTGTATGGATCATCACGAGACAAATTATTAATGAGCAACAATCAAATGGAGTTTTTTTGGTAATTATGCACTATGCAGCTAAGGGGTGTCACCGAGTTTGGTGATAATTTGTTTTTCTGCATGTTTTTTCATGCTTTGGGTAGTAGATATTGTCAGTAGTTGTGGAATTATGAAAAAACACCAGTTTTAAGGTGTTTTGGGTAGACAAGTGCCACTGCACAAAGCATGAAAAAGTAGCAGGAAAAACTAAGAATTATCACCAAATAATGCAGAAAAAAAATAATCATCACCAATTAAATAACTAGGTAAGGTTAATTGAATGGCTGGTTAGGTAAACTGTACGCCCTTGATGATTCGTTAGGTTAAGTTGTGATATTTTCATTAAAACTAACAAAAATATCATGACTTAACCTAACCAATCATCAAGGGCAATTCACAAGTAGATAAATCACAGCACTGCATTATCATCACATGTTCACACTACAACAATAATTTTAAAAAATAACAATGAACTTCACTATAATTAAGATTGCAAGTTTCACACACCATGTTGGAATCTAGACTGAGAAATGGTGTGATTTTAAACCTGCGATAGAGCCAGGTTTAAATTTGATTGGCTGGATGATGTCACGAGAGCACTTGGTGATTGGTTGATGCCCACCATGTTGATTATGGTGGTGATAGCGACAAATTCAAATTTTTTCTAACATACCGTAATTTCCTTAAACTTCACCATAAAATGATATTTCCCCAGTATATAATTAATTGTAGTGTGATGTACATATATTTCTAAAGTCAGAAAGGGTAGTGTATGTTTATAAAGCTGTGATGCACCTTAGCTGCATAATAGCCATTTTTTTATCCAGGCTATAACTTTTGAACCACTCTACATAAATTGATGAAATCTCATGCACAAATGGATCATGTTTCTTGTACCAAATATAGGAGGAACACTGATGTCATTCTGATATATTTTTCTTGTTGTTTCCATCAAGTGATTGTACTAGCTGATTTATTTAGAAAATTTGAAGGGCGATAAAAAAGATGCTAAAATTGCCTTCTGTTTGCTTCTTAAAATTATTCATTGCATGCTGGCCAGCTCAGGAAGAGGTTTTTTTTTATTATTTGAACTTGTGCATGATGAAATCAGAAATGGGCTTGGGGCTAATAGGCAGTAAATGCCATGACCTACATTTTGAGTAAGAAATATATTTTTCTAGTGTAATTTGGTATGCTTTATTCAAATCTAAGCTTCATTTGTTGTGCAAATGTTCCAAAACAGAACTAATGGTTTAGGGTTAGGTTCCCTTTGAATGGTAATTCTACATTGTTAGGTTAGGTTCCGTTTTGGAACATTTGCATAACAAATGAAGCTTAGATATGAATAAAGCACATGAAATTATACTAGAAATATTTCTTGCTAGAAATCAGGATTCACAAAACCCTGGGTTTCATTGAAAAACCCAACTCACCCCCCCCCCCCCCCCCCCCCCCGGCTTTTTAATTGTTTTTCTGGTTTTTTTCATATTTTCAATGGTCAAAATAGTATAAGAATAGAGCTAAATAACTGAGAGCTTATTACAAAAATAACCATTTACCATGAGTTGTATTTTCATTGGACAGTTGGGTATATATTTTGCTTGAAAATAAAATGCTCAAATAATTAATGTTTGGGTAATTATGCAGTTAAGGGGTGTTGCTGAGTTTGGTGATAATTTTTTTTTTCTGCATGTTTTTTCATGCTTGTGTAGTAGATATTGTCAATACTCAATAGTTGTGGAATTTTAAGATGTTTTGGATAGCCAAGTATCACTGCACAAAGCATGCAAAAGTAGCAGAAAAAACCCAAGAATTATCAATACATAATGCAGAAAAAAATAATTATCACCAATTAAAGCAAGCAAGCTAAGCTAAGCTAAGCTAAGCTAAGCTAACCTAACCTAACCTAACCTAACCATGTTGGAATCTAGACTGAGAAATGGTGCAATTTTAAACCTGGGATAGAGCCAGGTTTAAATTTGATTGGCTGGATGAAAAAAAACAGGAAAAACCCAGTTGTATGGGTTTTGTGTGTTGTTTTTTCAGTTGTGTGTTGTTTTCTGAAAAAACCATTGGGGACAACTGGGTTGGGTCCAATCAGGCCAACCCTGCTAGGAATGCAGGTCATGGCATTTACTGCATAATTACTGGGCTTGATAAACAGAAGGCTGAGAAATTGGTAAAATTATTCCAAATTCTGTGAAAAAAAAAAAAAAAAATTTGTGATTAGATTAAAAGTTCAATTTTTTAATAAAAATAAATGACATTTTTTTCACTTACTTTTTTTTTTTTCATAATTTGAAATGCTGGAGAAGTTAAGGCCTGCAAAATATTTTTAAATTTCCAACTGGGAAATGGGAAGTACCAACCCTACTAGATAGGTCTAGTCCTATCTTTTGCATTTGTGATTATTGTAAAGTTAGTTCTGGTAGGCTCTGTGAAGTTATAGATATAGCCTAGGTGAGCTCATTATTTTTCCAAGATAGAAAAGTTAAAATAGGCTTGAAATCATCATTAAATTTGTGAACTAGGCTCTTTGGCCATATCACATTACTTACACAGATGTGTGATTTAGACATATTGTAGGTTAGATATTAGATAATATTCTGCAGTTAAAAAAAAAAAAATTTCAGTTGCCTGTGGTTTCTCATTTATTAACTTAGCTGCCTTTGCAATCAGTATTGCGTGTTCTTATACTTTTTATTCCTTTTTCAGGTGTCTTACGGATTGCTAAAGTTATAATTAATCCTTTCTCAGAGGAAGGTGGAGATATGAAACAGTGGTATCATGTTGACTGTTTATTTGAGACTTTCAAACGGGCAAGAGCAACGACAAAGAAAATTGATGATCCTTATGATGATATTGATGGTTGGGAAGATATAACAAAGGATGATCAGCAACTTATTAAAGATAATGTTAAAGGTAGTTATGGCCGTTTTAGAAATACAGTAAATATATACGTAAGTAATGATGGAAACACTAGTATTGGTAGGATAAAATGGTGCAGATAAGTGCAGTGGGTTATTCTTGGTCTGTGATTCTGTAGAAAATCTTTAATCTGCTCATTGTGCGATTGTTATATATCATAGTACATTAGTGCCTCAGTCCAATTTTTCTCTTTGAATGTGACTTTAATTAGTAGCTGTATCACTGCCTACCATAGCTGAAAATTAAGTTTTTAGCTATAAGCTTAAATAACCTTGATCTTGTAGTTTAGATACTGTAATGATGTAATTTAATTAGCTTAACATTATTTGTTTAACTCTTAAGTATTGAATAATTGAATTGAATAACCTTATTGATACAGTGAATAGTTTACAATTTTTGTTTTAATGTAAGTAATTGTAAAATTGGACTTTATTTTTTAATTGGCCCTTAAGCTTTAGGCTTTACTGGGCACAGTAGATAACATAATTCGTGGAAGGTGGGGTGTGTATAATATTTAGGGCCTAATTAAGTATGGTACTGTATGAGCAGCTGCTTAGAAGTTGGGAGTTGGTGGTTCACCAGAATGCATGCGTGTCTACCTTTCTCTTCTTCACTGCCTTCTGTCTTTCACATCCAAGCTATTTCTACCTTCTTACCCTAATCCATTGGGAAATTAATTTTTAGTAGTAAATCTAAAGGATTGATTAAGGAAGAAATGAAGAGATGGTATGGTATTATTAAGTCTGGAAGAGAATTTGTTGAGATGGTTTTGCCATGTGGAGAGCATTGGTGAATAGTGTATAGCAGTGGAGACATACATGACAGAATGGCAAGGCAGATGAGAAAGAGACTGTAATAAAAGAGGTGGATTGATGATGTGAAAATTTGTTTACTCGTAAATGAAGTATGGAATGAGAGGAGCAGTGTTGGCAATAAAACTTTTTTTTAATGTCCAGCCCACCTGGGTTTTATTTATTTAAAAAAAAACATAAAATGGGGAAAAACTGGGTTTTTTTCAAACTGTTATTAAATAATTAAACCACCAATTTTTTGTATGAGCTAAATTATGATTATGTAGGATGCTTATGCGTTTGGTGAGGTGTAAGTTAAAGCACTTATTAAAATTGTGGTTTTAGGCAAAGGGTAGTACTGTACAGTAGTCTTCATTATCACTCCTCATATCTTAATTGCCTGATTTGAAAATGCTTCATGGGGGGCCATCCTGGATAGCTACCTCAGCTCTGTGGCCCAAACCCATAAACTGTATCACACACATGGACATCTGCCTCCTCTCATTGCCTATCAAATGGTATTTTATTATTGGTATATGGTATTGTATATATATAACTTCAATGTTGTACAGTATAAAAAGGGAATTTTAAAGGATAATAAAACACTTCGAACACACACAGTACTGTATACAAATTTATTAAAAAATACCAATGTGCATAAATGAAGTAATACAGTACATTCAAACTAAGAAAATATAAGAAAATACCAGAAACTTAGCTGAGGTTAAATTAAAGTACAGAATTAGTGAAGTGAAAATATACAAGTATTTCTTACTGGTCATTTATTATTATTATACTATATATGTATGAGTAACCATCAAATGTTACCCCCGATCTTTCACTTTCAGTGAACAGAGGATTTTAATTTTGGCAGAAATATGCTAAAAATAATATATGAAAAAACCCACTAATGTGTGCAAAATACTGGGTTTTTGTGTGTTAAAAAAAAAAAACTTGGGTGGGCAAAAGTGGGTTACCCACTTTGGTGCCAACCCTGGTGAGGAGGCAGTGAGAATGTTGAGGGTGAGTGTATAACCTAGTGGTGTATGATTGACTTAGGAGAGAACCTTCTGCCTCATTGATGGTAGGAGGGAACCTTCTGCCTCATTGATGGAAGGCGAGTCTGGATATAGGTGGTGGTGGTAACTTCATTTTAGTTCTTGTGGCAGTCTAAAGCAGGTATGGATAATGTAATGTAGTTTATATTTCATAAAATGTTTAGTTCTTGTTTTGAACTTGGATAAAGTAGTTGCCTAATTGACATGGATGCGAGTCTTCTATAGTGGATATATGTTTTCAGCATATTTCGATGGATGTGATAGTAAAGGAACTCCCAAGAAAAAGGCCACACCAAAGAAAGCAGCACCAAAAGATCGTTCCCCACCTGCATCTACATCCTTATCAGGGAATCAGAGTTCAAATTCAGTATCACAAAAAGATGCTTCTAAACCAGTTTGTAAGTAAAGAAATGCATAATGTGTAATAATCAGATACACTGTAGCTTTAGGTTTTCAAATATTTTTATAAGGTTATAATGAAAGGCAGAATAATTTGTGGAACTTTGTTACATTTAAAATAGTTTAGGGCCTTTGCCATCTCAGTCATTGTTTATCCTGAGTGGTATTTGAGCCCTAGTCTGAGTAAGAACTAGTTATTTAGGCCTATTTTTCTTTGGTTACTACCCATTAAAAGTAGGTCCTCTAACATATTTTCTAATGTAATATTTGTTTCTCATAATACCCCCCCCCCCATCTGCACCCCCACCCAGTGGAATAGACTGAGTTTTTTCCTTACATACAGTCGCTATGACATACCTTGATGCAATATATACCGTAATATATATACACACATACACATACATACATAGATATATACAGTTACACACTCCAAACCCCACTTCAAGCCCTGACTTGATGTTGCAGAGAACTGCTTTCCTGAGCTCTCTGTTTCACATAGCCAGGTACCTCTGGCTTATCAGAGATTGCCGTAAGCCAGGTGTCAAATCTTGTGAATACATCTACATGAACATGAACACCACTTGTTTTGATGACCTTTGGTAACTAGTTAAATACTCTTGGCTCTCTGACAACAAAGCTATTTTCCTTCGCAGTTGAGGAATCCCTTGTGTAGTCTTTAGTTTGGGAACACTACATATTCTACTTTTGCTATTTTCCAATATGAGAAAGTTCAAAAAAGGAAATTGATATTTGTTTTCAGTCGATGAATCAACCAGTTCCAAAAACCAAGATAAGATCCACAAAGATGACACATTTAAGGAGTTTCGTAAACTGTGTGCCAGAATTGCGGAAGAGGCGAGTTATTTGGGCAAGACAGAAATTGTTTCCGAGTTCTTTGAGAAGGGATGCGAAGGAGGTACAGTTTCGTAAAATGCATTGTTACCATACTCTACTCGGAATTGTGAACACTGGAACGTCTTTGAATAAAATAACTGTAAAAATGTTTAAATATAGGGACCTTAAAAAATTGTAAAGGACTATCCATTTTGAATTTCGTATCCCAGATTATTTTAAGAAACAGATTGTAGTACCAGTTTTGTTCCATTAACTGCGCGAGCGCCCAGTTTCGCAGCAAATGGGTTAACAACTAATACAGTGTTCTTACATAGTGTTAAAGAGCTAAGCTAATATAGTTAGTAATAATGATATGGGTTCTGTATGTATTTTGCCAAAAGTTTAAAATTGTAACCATAAAGTTCGCTGAAAGGGAAACTGTAGCATGAAAATAGTAGCTTTTACTCTGAATGTTGGCCCACAATTATTTCTAGAGGGATTTAAAGGCGATTTGCGTCTGTGGATTCGTTTGCTTCTCCCTGGAGTCGTGAAAAGAGTGTATAATCTCCAGTCCAGGCAGCTGACCAAAGTCTTTTCACAAGTAAGCAGGAAAGTTCAGTTTGGTGATAGGTAAAAATACTCCACTTTTCCCTTCAGATCTCAAAATTGTTCATGGTATGTTTGCTTTTGTGAGCTGATAGAAGGTCGAGGTAGTCTCTCTCTCTGTTTGGTTAACGTTGTCGTTATAAACTTTACCCTGGTATTAAATATTTCGTCTACCATTCTAGTTTTAGCATTTTTTTTTTTTTTTTGGAAAAGAGTATACAGTGGATGGCAACTTGCAAAATATTTAAAAAATCGAAAATTACACCCCCCCCCCCCCCCCCATTTAAATTTTGTCAGAGTTTGATATCTTTTTAAATTAAGTTAACTTAGGATTCAGTCAAAGTTAATTAAACCAGATTTCTAATTCAGAGGCAGAATTCAAAATCGAAAGTAAAGGTCAAATTTAAAACAAAGTCGAGGAAATTAAAATGCAGGGTCATAGGTCACAGCGACTATTTGAAGGCGAGGTCAAAGTTGAGTAAAAATTATTAAAACTCCATTTCAGAATTTATTTGTCGATTCACCCGCACCCGGTTTTCTAGTAAAAAATAGAATATTTAAACCTGAATTGAACCTTATTAAAATATTTATATTTCATTAGTTGGCAGCTACTGAATATGTAACGAATATCAATAAAACGTTGTAAATGGGTTTATAGTATATTCAGAGCCATAATATGAACTTTATAAGTTTTCAGTTGATGATTTTTAAGTGAAGTTCAATAATTTGATTGGTATATCAGTAAACTTTTCCAAGTGTTAATCTCAGATTGTTTTTAATTCTGTAAAGTTTATGACAAACTGTGTTTAAAAGTCTCTGGAAAAGTATAGAGAGTTAAAAGTGTACATATTCGTTGTTGTTGTTACAAAAGACTAGCTTCACATTTTATATTAGGTAGTTTGCGTATTTTTTAGCCCACCTTAAATATATGAATCTTATAAATAGACAAATACTTGGTCCGGAAACCCTATATTGAATAGTTAACAAATCTTTGTACTCTTGGTTCATTAAGTCACTCGACCAAGGACATCAAAAGTAGGGGTATAAATTAAAATTCAGTGTATCAAAGACAAAGACCGATGTACGAATAAATGCAATGATTCAAAACTGAAATTGAAGTTGAGTACATTTCTTATAATTTATTTGAAAGCTGTTTAACACGAACCAAGAAGATATGTTGGAAGACCTGGAGAAGGGAGACATTGCTGAGACAGTGAGAGCGTTCTTCGAGGCATCAAAAACACTCCCTCCTCTGAAAAAGAGTGTTCTAACGCTTAAAGAGGTTGATGAGTTACTCGAGGAGTTAGAGGGACAGACAACTGAAGAGGCACACGCGAATGTTTTGAAGAAAGCTGCTAAGAAGTAGGTGTTTTAGTTTTATTGTAGCGTATCATTTATTTATTACGTACGTACTTTATTATCTAACAGCCCGTTTCCCATTTTTCATCGGGTGAGCACAGTGCTTGAACTCAGGACTGAATATACATACTCGTACTTATCAGTTACGGGCGCAAGGATACATATTTAGAGGGGAAAGGTAATATCCAATGCCCAATATTCCTAGGAAGTGGGAGTTAGGGACCCGAGCTAGGGTTACCTTAGCCAGAGTCAATTAAAGTTGGGTGGCCGGCCTGCCGCCTCGCTGTGACGTAAGGTACAAAAAAGACCACCGGTTCTGGGCACCGTCGGGGTTTGAACCCACGACTCTGGAGTAGTCTCAGTACTGGCGAGCGGCGCCCTAACTGATCGAGACGCGGGACACGCTCAATACATATTTATTATTTAAATCTCTTTTTTTTTTCCTTGTCATTGTTGAATTTAGCCGTGTGAGGAGGGCGCTGGTACACCATGACGCCTGTGTGGCTGGATGTTTACACTTTACTTTCCTCCTCCTCCTCATCCTCCTCCTCCTCATCCTCCTCCTCCTCATCCTCCTCCTCCTCCTCATCCTCCTCCTCCTCATCCTCCTCCTCCTCCTCTGTACTTTATGTACAGGTTGTTTCTGCCTTTTCACCCCAAATCTTTGGGAAATTCGTTTTTTGATAATGTATGTGTGTATGTTATTGTTTGAAACATCAAATAGCAGAACTTATTTTTTGATTGTTACGGAGGAGGAGAGGCAACAAGCTTGACCTTCGTGAAATGAGGAATCATCGCACGAAACATTTGAAAAGTTGAAAGGTCTTTGGGTCTCTAAATATGAATTTAGTTCAATAATTAAATTTTAAATTCTCGTAGAAGGATTAAATTTTAAATTTTATGTTCATAATTTTTACCATTTATAATTTTTAACATTCGTAAGTGGCACTATTTATACCAGGTTAGTTTTAGGGGTAACTAAAGTTAATGGATAGCAAAACATTAAATTTTTTCAATTAATAAGTAATTTATTTCTTTATGTTGCAGATCGACCGGTAATGATTTAAAAATGATTGTGAGAATTATCAAAGGAGATTTAAGAATAAATGCCGGAGCGAAACACATGTAAGATACTATATAAAGTCTTTGAGTATTTACTGGTTTGCTAGATATTGCCGAAATGGTACCAAATGCCCCATATTAAGATACATCGAACTCAAAGTACAGTTTTTGTTTTAAAGCGTTCAATTTGACCCCCTTTTTCGAAGAAAATGGTTTTAAATATAAATATAATTAAGTTTAAATATTTACATTTTCGTTCATTGATCAGAAAAATTAGATAAAATTGAGAATAGATGTTACTTAGGAACGTATTCATAGCAGTGTCTGGCAGAAAACATTAATAAAAGCGAAGGTACATTGATATCTGTGCTTCGTATTTTTATTCGTTCTTTGATCATTTATTTTTTCTTCTTTAGAAAATATAAATACAATCCATAACCGCGAATGTATTTTGCGTATGAAATTTGTTTTATTCGTGAGAAGAGAGTGAGTGAAGGAAGATGGTGGTCGCTTTGTTGAAGGTGGAACGATAAAAGTATTTTCTTCCAGTTTGGAAGGAATTCACAGCGATGCTTACGAGGCATTTCAAACCACGAGAAACCTTGATGCGGTTCTCGACGAAATATTAAGTCATAAGAATTCACCAAAGAAAGATTCCAACTCAAAAGGATTGAGTATTAAGGCGAAAGTTATGACGCCGGTTTTACCGATGTTGGTAAGCGTGAGTTATTTTGGCAGAATTTTGTACTCGAGAAGTAATTTTTAACCTTGAATCGGAAAAATGCGTGTAGGAAGTTAGGAATATTCAGTAAACGTAGAAAGTAGAGATCTTGAAATAATTACATTCTTTATTTAGATACGCGAATCTGCAATATTTTTACGTAACTGTCTGTAGGCCCAAGCTTGTCGGTCGGTAGGCCAAGCCTTAAAGAAATGTCCGAGTGGGATGTACGCGGAAATCAAGTATGATGGGGAGAGAGTCCAGTTACACAAAAGGGGGAAAGAATTCAAGTACTTCTCTCGCTCACTTAAACCTGTGATGTCACACAAGGTGAGTAAGGATTAACCTATTTATTTAGAAGCCTACTACAATTTTGCCCTAAATATACTCGTTACAACTACTAAGTTGTGGCCACGTCGCAGCAACAGACCTTCCCTTCAGATTAGCGAGGTTAAGCTGCTTTGGATCTGTTCAGCAGTTGTAACGGGGAATTCTCCTTCCGAGTTAAAATGATGTAACAACCCCGTAGATGTTTGAATTTCACGTAAAGCTGTAGGTCCCCTCCCTCCCACAGTCACGTGATCTTTACCGTTACGGAGATTAAACCCAAACATTATTGTTATTACTTATTAAAATTTACACTGGAATAAGTATATGATAAATGGCTTCACTTATTGTTGCTGATACACATTTTGTTTACAGGTATCCCATTTCAAGGACTTCATTCCTTCAGCTTTTCCTCATGGCAGCGATCTAATCTTAGATGCGGAAATCCTCCTCATAGACACGGAAACGAGTCTTCCTTTGCCTTTTGGCACTCTCGGGAAACATAAAGTAATTCCTTGTGGAAATGAGGCAGATTGTTGGTTGATACATTAAATGCCTTTACACTTCGAAGAAATATCGCCACCAACCTAGAAAATTAAGATTCCGCCATAGGCCATTCATTATGTTAGGGTTCCTTTTTCATGTTCTCAAAATTAGCTTGGCAGTCCGTGGAGAGCCTGTTTCCTTTTCATTACTTAGTCTACATTGTTTTTGTTGTTTAAACGGCTGTAACTGAATGTAATTGCAGTGTGTGAGGTCCCTCTTTCGGAGGTTAACATTAGTGGAGAAAAACAAAGAAATTTTCATAGTGTGTGTGTGTGTGTGATAGGTGTGCAGTAAATTGTTTAGGCCCAACTAAGGTTTTCTTTGACATCCCTGAACTTACCAAGGTCTGATGAAAATTGTTTTTCGTTATTTCAGAAAGAAGAATTCAAGGATGCCAATGTATGTCTGTTCGTTTTTGACTGCATGCATTACAATGGAGTTGATCTCATGGATAAGTAATTACTTATTTTTAGTTATACATGGTATTTTAGTTTTGCTTATTAACTGTCCTTTCACAAAAGACTACTTATATCTAATAATAATAATAATAATAGCCAAAAAGGTGGAGTACAGTGTAATTTCTTTGAGGTTGAGGTATTAATTAAAATAAATAATATTACATCAAAGCCAATGGACAACTAGTCATTCCACGTTCATTATAACGTAATTTTGTGTAAAAGATTTTGAGTAGAAAATTTTAACCCAGTAAGAAATTAACATTTACCTTAAGCTCATGAGGCACTTACTGTAGATTTGAAGTCCGGTTTCATGCATTTTGATAAACTCAAAACTTCAATTTGTGTTTTTTCTCGGAAGTTATTTACCGAATGGCTTTAATGAATTTTGCAAGAGCGCATGGTATTTTTTTTTTTTTTTTTACAAGCGTGGTCCGACTCTACCTTTGTAGAGTGATTAAACTAACGATCCATTAAATTGTAGGACAATTATGGAGAGACGAAAGATATTGGCGAAAAACATTGTAGAGATTAAGAACCACATAGTTTTATCTGAGCAGAAGGAAGTGCACGACCCGGAACAACTTCAGAAGATGATTCAGAGCGTCCTGAAACAAGGCTTGGAGGGATTAGTGCTTAAGGATCTGAAGGTAAATTTTAGCAAGGGGAGAGGCAGTAGCTACGCAACGAGAATTCAAACAAACTAGAAGCGTGTTATTGAAACTAAGGTCACAGATTTCTTTAATAATTCTTTGTATGAAAAGCAGCAGATGACTATATTATTTTTGATTCGACACAATTATATTCGAGATCAGTAAAACATTTGGCGGTGCGATATAAACCATTTTCATTTGGTCCGAAACTTGACCTAGAATTGCATTCTTTCACTGACTTCAAATCGGATTTCTGAACCAAAAGAACGCGGCATTTTGAGTTTATGACGTAAAGTGTAAACCAAACTTACGTCTATTCTTGGCTAGGCCGCCTTACAAAAATTGTAATGATGCAAGGCCAATTCTTTCTTAAGGCTCACAAATACGTTAATTTAATGTAGCTTATTCTTTTCATATCATTAAATGTATTTTCCTTTTAAACATTTAAAAAACCCTACAATTCCTTCCATTTCCTGTTTCCATCCATTTCCTGTTTAAATAAAAAAAAATTACCCACAATGTTTCAACCATTTTATGCAACAAGGTGGGTGGGGGTTAGCCCCCCAAGTTGCATAAACGGGGGTGAGGGAGAATGACCTCGGGGCGGGGGATAATGGGGAGGGGGTTAGCTCCCAAGTTAAGTTGCATAAAGGGGGGGAGGGAGAAAGACCTCCCCCCAAAGGGGTAACCCTAACGTGCCCTTGCCGTAGGCGAGTTTGCGAAGCACAAGCCCCGCCCGTATAAAAAATGTATTGAATTCTTGAAACACTTTTTATTCCGCAGACGACAATTTGTTTACAAAAAGTAACTTTACTTTTCTCTCATCATATCCGGAGCTGGTTCGAGCAAAACTTGAGTTTTGGACAAAAAGAACGTGACAACTTGGCTTGACTTAGTCAGTTGAACCAAAACGAAACTACTTTAATGCTCTTGTTTTCCTTTCCCTTGCGTTGCTATAATTTTTTTCAGTTAACATTTCATTTGTGCTTTAATCACATTTGATAGACTTAAAAGTTTAGAAAAGGTAGTCACAACAAGAACGGAACCATCAAAAATTTGAGCTTCGAATTCAAAACAATTTGGCTGAAAATTTTTGAAATTGTATTTCATTTCTTAAGCTTTGAATGACTTATAAGTATTATTTATTCTAAAAAATTTTACGTACAGTATTTTGCAGAGATATTCTCAAATACTTGATTGATTCTCCTCACTTTAATAGCCTTGGTTAAGGCGAGTAACTGAACGTAATTTGTAGGAAATACTCTTTAACTAGTCCTGTTCTAGCTCCAAAATTAATGAACTTCATTAATGACAAAATTAATTCTTCAACTTGAATAAGAGAAAATTTTCGATAATTAATTAATTAGAAATAACTGAATTGTAACTTTTTATTCACACACTAAACACTTTTGTCATCTTCCACTTGTAGTCGATTTTGGTATTCATCACTCGCGGTGTCTCCTTTTAGAGCATTTATGAACCTGGGAAGCGCCACTGGCTGAAGGTGAAGAAAGATTACTTGCAGGATGGCGCCATGGCTGACTCCGCTGACCTCGTTGTCTTGGGTGCTTGGTATGGAACGGGCAAAAAAGGTCAGTAGATTGCAAAAGACTTAATTTATGTCCCGACCAAATAAATTTGAAGGGGCCATACTGGATTGCACTTGTCCGTCACAGTTTCGTGTCCCGGCTGTAACTTTTGAACTGCTGAACATAAATTGATGACCCTTCCCCCCTAGAAACACACACACACATCGTCACAAGATGTGTCGCGATCAAGAGTCAGGTCGTTGCATTGAAGGTGAAGGTTATTAATAGAGGTCAAAAGTCAAATGAAAGTCTGTGCTATAACTTTTGAACCACTCAACAGAAATTTATGAAATTTCATACACGTGTATCTGTATCTGTATCATCACAAAACGATATGCTGCGAGCAAGCATCAAGTTTTTGCACCAGAGTTCAAGGTCGTATGTAGGAGGGGACGTTGATGTCATTCCGACATAGTTCTTGTTTTAAGAGCATTTTACGTCTTAAAAATAGCATTTGTACTGTTAATTGAGGTTTAAAGCTTTCCACATTTGACCTTCTGAGGACTTGCATATTGAGTTGAAAGTAATTTGTGGAAATTTTTAACAGTAAAAATACTCTTGGTACAAAATAGGTGATTTTAATATCATATAATTGCAGGGGGAATGATGTCTGTATTCTTGATGGGCTGTTATGATCCATTTATTAAGAAGTGGTGCACCGTTACAAAGGTAATTTTTTAAATATAAAAGCCATTAGATTTTGTATCACAATTATGTATGTATTTTCATTCTGCAGTGATTGTTTTTATATTAACTCTTCATACTTATAATTTTTCTTCCTTTTTGTTAACAGTTAAAATGTTACTTTGTATTGCCGTTAACTCTGTTATTGACGTTTGTGCTTGTTGTTTATGTAGGTTCACACAGGCCACGATGACGCTGCCTTGGAACGACTTCAGTCCGAATTGGATATGGATAAAATAAGCCAAGACTACGACTCTCTTCCGTCATGGCTCAAATGCTCAAGGTCTCTCACACCCGACTTCATTGCCAGAGATCCAAAGGTAAGGTTCTCGTTTTCACTATTAAGGCCATTGTAAAAAGAAAAAAAAACGAAGCGTGAAATTAGAAAATGTAAGTTTCTTTTCAAGTGTGAATTTTTTTGTATTTTAAATGTTTTATAAGAGGTTACACTCAATCAGTGGATGTTTTTAAAGATTTTATTCCAGTTTTGTAAATATTAAGTTAAAATTTTAATAATTAAATATAGTTTCTTTGTAGTTTAGAACCTGAGAAGAGTAAATTTTATAGTGCTTAAGTGGAAATGTGTTTTCTCATAATTGAAGAAATCTCCGGTGTGGGAAATAACTGGTGCAGAGTTTACCAAGAACCAAAATCACACCGCGGATGGTATTTCGATTCGGTTTCCGAGAGTTACTAAAGAAAGGTCGGATAAAGACTGGGAACAAGCTACCGACCTTCCCCACTTAAAGGTAATTGGTTGTCTTCATTGTCTAAGTCGTCGGTTTTGTGATTTTAATCCCGTTATTAAGTTGCTGCTTCGATTTTTGGAACTATTCGAATGCTAAAGTTTTTCTTAACCTTTTCTTGAACACTTAAAAAGTCGCTGTAATTAAACCGAATGAAATAGTATTTTATAATAAACCTTGAACCAATGTTTATAATCGTAATTCATCAACGGTTTTAGTTGTTGACTCAGAGATTCTATTTTAATTGATCATCATCGGACAGGAACTTTACAAAACGTCCAAAGAGCATACGGACGTCACGGGTCTTCAGAGCGACAGTGACGATAATGCGGGAAATGACGATAACGTAAAGGGTGAAGGGAAAGGCGTCAAGAAAGATGTTAAAAAGGATGATCCTAAAAATGGCACAACGAAAATGAAAAAAGATGGTGATAAAAATGATACAAAGAAAAGGGGAAAACGGGACTCGGAATCTCCAAGGAAAATAGTTAGTTGTTTTTTTACATTTTTTTGTGATGTTATATCTTAATCTTTGACTCTTCGACTATTCGCAAATTGATTATCAACGAGGTTAAGTGACGTAGGGTTTGTTCAGTCGTCCTCCGCGTTCAGATGATGTAGCTACCCGTGGTTCGGATCCCACGCAAAGCTGTAGGTCCCCTTCGTCACATTGACGACCTTTGCCATTACGAAGGAGGTTTAAACAGCTCGAAACATTATTAAACCGTGAATTAATTCCCCGTTTTAAAGTAATATAGTTAAAAATAAATTAAGAAGAAATTACTTTCTTTTTGGAATCAGAAACAACGAACCATTTCTGAGATATTTTCACCGAAGAAGGGAAAGGAAAGCGACTCGAAATGTCAAAAGCAAGGGACTAAAAGGAGTGCAGACAATGAGGAAGCGAAAGTAAGTCTTCGTTAACTTTTAAAAGGTTATCCCCAAGGGGTGGTGGCTAATTGGATGAATTACATCGTTATGTGGTCCCTTTGCATGGATCTCTCTCGAGACTGTAACGAAGGGAGCTTTTAGATTTTACCATTTCTTTTTATTAGGAAGGTTTGATGAAGGAAAGTTGCTTAAGTCAATGAAATTGTTAAATAAATTTTTATGAAATTGTACAGTTACCTTATTGTTACTGGACCGAAGTATCTGTTAGATTTTATGTTGTCATTTGTTAATCTTTCCTAAGTGTAAATAAGTGTTTCACAAAGGATTACGACATTGATCGAATTAACATTATTATTATTTACTCCTTTCAGACTTCCAATTTGGAAGGCGAAACGAGTTCAAAATTTTCGAAACTGGAAAATGGGAGTAATAAGTTTTCGGATTATAAACCTTCCGTCAGAAATGTAAGTATATATGATTAAACTCTGTATGTGATAGGCAGATCATGCCTATCACAACTAATGGAACACTACAACAACATTATTAATGCACTGGAAAATAATAAAAACTATGTAGTAGTATACACAGACTTTGCCAAAGCGTTCGACAAGTGTGACCATATGGATTCATAATACATAAACTGAAGTACAGTATATGGGAAAAGTAGGGAAATGGATATATAATTTCCTTAGTGAGCGGCGGCAAGTCGTTACAGTACAAGGAATATCTACATCAGAATCAGAGGTCCTCAGCTCAGTACCACAAGGAAAAGTATTAACTCCAATACTCTTCATAATCATGCTAACTGACATAGATAAGGACGTTACCAGAGACAGCACAGTAACATCGTTTGCTGATGACAAAGATCAGTAGAAAAATAAGAAACTTAGAAGATATAGGATCTCTACAAATCGACATGAACAGAATGTATAAGTGGACGGAAGACAGCAATATGAAATTTAACACAGAAATTTCAGCTGTTACGGTACGGAAAAAGGGAGGACCTAAAATCCATGGAATATTATACCCCAAATGGACAGGAAATTCAGAGAAATTCTAAAGCAAAAGATTTAGGTGTTGTAACTAATGACTGATGATGCAAAATTTGAAACACAAAATAAGATAGCAGTAAACAGAGCAAAGAGAATAACTGGGCAGATACTGAGAACTTTTAAACGAAGCGATAGGAATACAGTATAATGATTCCTCTACTGAAAACAGTGATCATACCCAAATTGGAATACTGCTCGGTCCTAACATGCCCATATAAAAAAGAAGACATTAGACAGCTAGAAGGGATTTAGAGAAGCTTCACAGCCAAGATCAAGTGTGCAAAGAACTAAATTACTGGGAAAGGTTACGTGAATTAAACCTATATTCACTGGAAAGGAGAAGAGAGAGATACACCATTATTTACACTTGGAAAATAATGGAGAAACTAGTCCCTAATCTTACTCTGAACCCTGTAACTCCCCAAACAACAGTGGAAAGTAGAAAAGGAAGACTGTGTCGCGTTCCCAAATTAAAGGTTAGACAGGGAACATCCTTAACTAGGGGTGCACCGGATATGAATTTTTCATATCCGGCCGGATACCGGATATGGTCATATCTATCCGGCCGGATATATATTATTAGGTACCGTATTATTTTTACACTCGTATTGCTATGTTTTGTTTTGCATTGGGGGCAAGCGCCCCCCCCCAAATATAAATAAATAATAATTTAAGTATATTCAGATGTTTAATTGTTTTGTTCTCTTTCAGGTTCTTGTGTTGTCATGATTAATACTTAATAGTTTAATACAAGTTTTGTGTGGTCACTGTATACGATAAATGATCCTAGCGATATCACTGCAAAGTGTAATATTTGCCAAAAGATTATCAAACGTGGGACGGAGAAAGGTGGCCAAAAGTCTTTTAGCACAACACCTCTTCATAATCATTTGAAGATTAATCACCCAAAAGAGTATGCTGAAGCCAAAAACGAAAATGACAAAAAAAGAATAGCTGCGACTGAATCAAAGGAAATAGGCATAGAATACGGGCTAGACCATCAACTTCTACTGGTAGTACTCTGAAAGAAAAGAAAATGGACTAAATGAGTAAGCAGATCTCAATAGAGGAAAGCTTTTCATCTAAAAAAATATGGGACATCAATGACTCCAGGTCTGTGATGATTCACCATAAAATTGGCATGATGATGATGATGATGATGATGATGACTTTGGACAACCAGCCATTTACTTTAGTTGAAGATGATGGTTTTATTGATCTAATGGCCTACCTCCAACCCAGATATCTCTTACCGAGCAGAAGGTACTTCTCTGATACTATAATTCCTCGTCTTTATAATGAGTTCAAGTCTAAAATTGCTTAGAAGCTGGAAGAAGTAAAGTATGTCAGCTTTTCTTCAGATATATGGACATGCACAACCTCTCAAGAAAGTTTTATATCATTATCGGGTCACTGGATAGGTAAAGATTTTGAAAGATACGATGCTGTGCTACATGCCTCTCATTTCTCAGGGTCGCATACTGGCAAGAATATATCTGAAAAGTTTCGCTTTGTGTGGGATAGTTGGGATCTTGATGCAAATAAGAGGAATTTATTGGTGAGGGATGGAGCTAGTAATATGGCTCTTGGTAGTGACCTGGCTGAAATACCTTCAATACACTGCAGCATTCATTTACTCCAACTGGTTATTAGTGACTCAATTATGGTTCAGAGGAGTGTAATTGATATCCTTGCAACTCACTTTAATCATTCTCCTTTGGCCTGTAACAATTTCAAACAAATTCAAGTGCAGCAAAATCTTGAGCCTCTCCTATTGGTTCAAGATGTCCCAACACGTTGGAACAGTGCATATTTGATGCTAGAAAGATTATATAAATTAAAAATTCCAGTGCAACTGTATTTGGCTGATCGTAGTGAATTACCTACCATCACATCCTTCGAGTGGACACTGATACGAAATTTCCTTAAAATATTAAAACCATTCTTCCAACTAACTCAGGAAATGAGTTCGGAAAAATCAACTTTGTCTTCCGTAATCCCAAGCATTTGCATTTTACAAAGATTGGCCATGATGACCAAGGTGTTCAAACGACAAAGAAAGAACTCCTGACTTCTCTTCGAGCGCGTTTCTTGTCGGAGAGTAATGATGGGAAGTCTTTGAACATAATGAAAAACAGGGCTTATGTGACTGCGACTGCAATAGATCCGCGGTATGAGTTATCTTTCTTTCAACAAGATCAAAAAGAGCAGGCTAAATCCTGGCTGATTGAAGAAGTCATAGGTATTGAAAATGACGAAGGTAGTAATGATTCAAATGAAAGTGGAAGCGAAAGAAGCTCAAATTCCAGTTCTCCTATGCGAAAGAGGAAAGACGAAGCGGACATTCTTGAAGCGTGTTTTATGGAGATCACAAAAGGAGAGCAATCTGGGGAAGTAAGTTACAAGAGAAGAAAGGTTGAAAAAAAGACTGCTCTTGTTCTACTGATTGCAGGGGAGTTAGACCGATATGCATCTGAACCTCTTGTAGATAGGAAACGCTGTCCAGTTCAAATTTGGAAGCAGGAGGACCAATTTTCTCTCGTTAAAACTATTGTTTCAAAGCTTCTCTGCACACCCGCATCCTCTGTATTTTCAGAATGTTTTCTGAATGTGGAAACATCTATGAAGCAAGGCGATCCCGAATATTGCCTAAAAGAGGAGAAATGCTCTTGTTTCTGCACCACAATGGAAAAGTTATAAATCACTGTTGTTGATTTTTTTTTTATTTTGAAGACCTCCAGGCTGAATGGCGGCATCTGACCTACACAATACAATACTGCCCTCCATTCATTGATTTCATTCCAGGCATTTTATATTGTATTCAATGTATTGTTTTACATTTGTGAAGCTTGTAATGTTTTGTATTGCTTTGAAAATAAAGGAAAAAATGAGAAAAAAATGAAAAGCAATTTTAGGGGTCTAGCAATATTTTACTCTTTTTAAAAAATGTAACGCCTAGACGTTTTTATAAAAAGCTCTGATTATATTAATAGAACTGTAATCGTTAAGGACGGACATATGTTTTATTTATTCTTGTCATCAGTATTGTGTTGATTTAATATAAAAAGTGTTGCTGGACTGGTTTAGGGGTGGGCCCTGGAGGGCTTTCCATTTTTTTTGTATATAAAATATTTGTAATGTGTTATCATCATATTATGGCAGATTTGCATACAAGTGTTAATTTTCTAATGTCTTGGCCTATATCCGGCATATCCGGCTGGGTATCATATCCGGTGCACCCCTATCCTTAACCCTAAAAGAAAATAGTTTTGTTGTGAGAGGACCAAGACTGTTTAATCAGCTGCCCAAAGACCTAAGGAACACGAGTGGTGTTGCGGTGGACAACTGGACATCTTCAAAAGAAGATTAGACGCCTGGCTCGGAACAATCCCGATGAGCCGGGCGTACCTGGCTATGTGAGGTGGAGACTGGAGAGTACAAGAAACCAACTCACTACACCAGGCCAACTCGAGAGGAAGGACGACAAGCTTGACCCTCGTGAAATGAGGAATCATCGCACGGAGCATTGAAAGGTTGAAAGGAAAGGTATAGATATAATACTAAAATCGTGATTCTTGAATGGACGTACACTGTGGTTAGCTAACTACAAGTCGTTCTTCTGTAGTACCGTTAAGGCATCTGTTAGAACGATGTTGCCTGAAGCCCATTTAATACATGGAGTAAAGGATTTGAGAAAGACCCGAAAATTTAGAAATAATATGAACACGAGATAAGCTAGTGAAATTTACTGGAGTTACCCAGTGGTTAGCCAAGTCGTGTTTAAGCTTTTGGTTTACTTTTTAAATCGAGTAAAATTAAACTAAAAATAAAAAATTACTTGAAACTTTTGAAACTACTAAAAATATATATATATTTTTTTTCTTTTTAGCCTCTACCTAATGTCTTTGAAGGTATTCGGATGTATTTGCCAAAAGAAATTGAAGATTTCCCAACATTGACTAGATACTTCATAAGGTATCCTTTTGTTAATTGTGTCTGAATATATATTCGCACTTTTCTCCCCATCGTAACGAAAAGTAGCGAGTAAAATTTTAATTGTTTACCGACTGAAGGTTGGAACGACATCTGGTTTAGTTTTCAGTCGAGATGTATCTGAGAAAAATGACCGAGTCATACGAAGATGAATTATGTGACTATTTTTGCGTGATGGTTGTGGACTTAACGCCAGTTTGCAAGGTTTCCTTTCCTCCTTCCAGAGTACATTATAGATGAGCAATGATGCGTCATCCTAGTCTTTATTGAAAGTAGGTGAATGTTTAGGACTCGTATAAAAAAATTCACTTAAATTGCGGAATTGAATTTTTGTCCAACTGAATGATTAAGGACTTTTTAGGATGGTATTACTGAGTAGTGGCAAACGGCAGGTTAAAAGGACCATTTAAGATAGTGTGAGGTCAAAATTATATTAAATAGTTTAGAAGATACAAAAAATTAGTAGGAAAATAGGAGAAATTAAATTCTAAATTACGTAAGTGTTTGTGTAAGCCCTATGTGGCTGTATAATTTAATGTACTCTTACTTAATGTCTCGTTTTGTTCTGTTTGTTTCATTTTCTACTAAATTATTCAATATATTTTACACATTGGCTATTAAACGTCAAATAAATTCTAAACTATTGTTTTAAGGGAGATTAAACCGTTTTTCTACGCTAATCGGCCTATTGATTGATAACGTAAATGGGAGTGTTTCATTGCTTACTGACAGCTGTTTACATTTGAAGAAATTTTTCTCTATATAATTAAGTTAAAAATTAATAAATCGCCTGGTCCAGACCATTTTTACCCAAAGCATCTAAAAGATTTAAAGAATTAAATATTTGATCTTTTAGTTCAAATTTGTAATAAAGTTTTATCGCAGGGGGGTTATTCCTTTGGATTTTAAATTAGCTAATAGAAGGAAAATTATAAGCCTATTAGTCTAACTTCTATTATTGGAAAGCTTCTTTAGAATCAGTTATTGGAGAGCGTATAGTCAAACATCTTGAAAGTAGTAATCTTATTAAACAAAGTAAATATGAGTTGCGTAGAAATAAATCTTGTTTAACAAATTTATTACATTTATTATGATGGTATTTATGATTTGTAACAGAGCGGTAAATTTAATGTATTTAAATTTTCAAAAGGACTTTGACAAACTTTTGCATAAACGATTGTTGGAAAAACTTAAAAGCTAACGGAATAAAGGGTCAAGTCTTAATTGGATTGATAATTGATTAACTGGTAGAAAAGAGAGGGTAGTAATTAACGGGGGAAATTGTCAGGGTGAGCTGATTTAACTCGCGGTGTTCCACAAGGGTCAGGTTTGGGACCATTACTTTTCATAATAAGTCAGCGATTTTGATGTTAATTAATTTACTAGATAAATTTTACAGCGCGATCTTAATACTAGAGGCACTCAATATATTTTGCCCCACCCTTTTTTCTTAGCTAAATAATAGGTCATGGGGCTGAAATGTCTTTTGGGCCGTAAATTTGACTTTCTGCGCTTCACATAACCAGATTTTTTCAGTTTGAACCTCCCCTCCTTGTATAAAACCACTTTTAAATGCCCTTGTATAAAACCGATGGTTAATGCAGTTTCGAAAATGGCGTTTGACAGTGATGTGCGTCGTAAACAGAGAGCTGTTATCGAGTTCTTAACCGCAGAGAAGGAAACCGTTGGAAATATTCACAAACGTCTACAAAACGTTTATGGAGATGCTGCTGTTGATCGAAGCACATTTGGACGCTGGTCTAAACGTGAGATCATCGGAGAGAGGAGAGCCAGCCTCGATGATGAGCCACGCAGCGATCGCCCGGCATCGGCTGTGACATCTCACACTGTGTAACGTGCTAACAGCATCATTCGATCAAATCGGCGCGTCACATACAAGGAGCTATCATTGGAGCTAGGAATTAGTGAAAGAAGTGTGAATACGATAATTCAGCAACTGGGATACTCAAAAGTGTGTTCACGGTTTGTTCCTCGCGAACTGACTGAAGATCACAAAGCCCAAAGAAAAGAAATTGTTTCTGAGTCGTTGGTTCGATACGAGACAGAAGGGGATGACTTCCTTTCACGAATTGTGACGGGATGAGACTTTGGTACACCACTTTCAACCTGAAACAAAACTCCAATCCATGGAGTGGTATCACGCAGACTCCCCACGCAAGAAAAAGTTCAAAATGGTTCCCTCTGCAGGAAAGGTTATGGCCACCATCTTCTGGGACATGAAAGGGGTGATTCTGGTGGACATTATGAAGAAAGGACAAACAATGAACTCAGATGCATATATTGCTACCCTACAGAGACGTATAAAGTGAGTTCGACCGGAGAGAAAAGTGGAAGATGTCTTTCTTTTGCACGATAACGCAAGACCACACAACAGTTTGCAAACAAGAGAGGCCATCACAAAAATGCACTTCACTGTGTTACTCCACCCTCCATACAGCCCGGATCTAGCACCTTCAGACTTCCATTTGTTTGGGCCAATGAAGGATGCTATTAGTTTAGTGGAAGAATGTTTCAGAGTGACGGTAAGGTTGTTGAAGAGGTTAAGAAGTGGCTCCAGCGGACCCCAGCGGACTTTTACCAGCAAGGAATAAAGGCCCTCGTTTCGAGGTGGAGGAAAGCCGTAGGAAAGGATGGAAACTGTGTGGAAAAATAAAAACTTGTGAAAAAGGTATGTAACTACTTGTAAGTTCCAGAAATTTTGTACACAAAGAAACTTGGAAAGAAAAAAAAGGGGGGACAAAATATATTGAGTGGTCCTCGTAGTTTAGTAGAGTGGTCTAATAAGTAGCGAATGGAATTTAACGTAGATAAGTGTAAAGTCATGCATATAGGATATCACAAGAGTAATTTTAAATGTAGTAAGAAGTGCTGGCTGGGTGTGGTTTCAGAGCACTAGGAGTCTTTAGGTGATGAGAAGTTTGAGGAGAATTTTCTACAGACCCCTAATGCTGTAACTGGGTACACGAGATAAGTGTATGCACAGCGTGAATGAACTTTGAAGCTATTCTTTTCATTATACTTTTTTCTACTATCCTATACCTTTTCTTTCACAACTATTTTCTGTCAGCAGTAGCTGACAGAAGAGGGAGAGCCTTGTCTCTTCAATACTTTGCTACTTCTACTATACTGATGTATCGTATGTCAGATTTCAGACATCCGCGGATGCGGATGCCAAACTTTGACATCCGTGTTCATGCATAAATTTGTCAGCTTGATATGATAGTTTAAATTCATAATTAATTTAATCGACTTTCGACTTTCGATTTTTGGTTAGTTATAAATATTAGGTATTCGATAATATTAGATATTATTATTTTTAATTATAATTCTTTTAATACACTTTTTTTTGGACGAGTTTTCGCCACATAACTGTGTGTTACCAGGATGCGGGGCGAGGACCCAACTCGTTTCGCATCCCACCAACCACTTTCCCCAACCACCCTTTGGAAAATATTGTTCTTATGACATTATGTATTGTAGCATGAACAATTAATTATACAAATACACAACAGACATTGCCAGTTACATTAAAGATCAAATGAAGGCTGCACAAGTTTCAGTATTTGAACTGAATGAGGGGCAAATTATGCTTCAAAACTAGCAATTTAGTAAATAGTACACATCCGCATCCCGCAGATGCGGATGCGAGATACATCACTATTCTACTTACTATTCACGTGTAAAAGCTTTACACGTCTCTAAATGTAAAGTACGCTTTATTTTCATTTGCTTTTTCTATTTTTTTTCTTTATTTTCTGTACTTTTTCTTGGGCTAGCCTTGAGTGGATGTTAGGGTCTTTGTTAGCCCGTAACTGGTAATCGGCTTTTTCCTGTATCGTTCGGTGTAACACTAATTATTTATTAGCTTCTTGAATGACTTAATGCGTAATTAGTTACGCCACAAAACAGCCACTAATCGTCTCATCGCTATGGCAACCTGCCGTAAAATTTGATTCGAGGAACTATGAATGAATTAATAGGAACACAGTTTCAAAATGACCAATACGGGTATTGTTCTCCTTCCGGTTCGAATGAAGCGTGTTTCAGATCTCCATTACAGTGGTAAAGAATTGATAAATTCTCTCTGAAGAATTATAGAAATATGGGATACGATTCTCCCAACTTTTCATTGATCTGCTCCAGATATAAAGTAGATGTAATCCTAAATTTGTAATATTGCTTTTTTTTCTTTACGCGTAAGGTAAGTTGGTGGAGGAGGATAATACATTCGTTATTTCATTATGCTGATGTTATACAAAATTAATTAATTAACCTTGATTAACAATTCATTAACTTTTAATGAATTGCAATATATTAGTTTTTTCCCGAAACTGCTTACGCATGACGTATTTGTATTAATAACACACGCGATTATTTCTTTTTACACATTTAACAATACTTTTAAATTTACCGTAATCGTACATTCAAATCTAATAATAATTTCGAGAAAATTCTTAACAGTGGAGGGCATTTTTTTACACTGTAATAGCAATTTGTAACTTAGGGCTTGAAACGAGTGACGTTTCAATGAAAATATGCAATTCACTTTAAGGGCAAAACTTCATGGTGCAGAAATAGATTCATGGGAAAGTTTACTAAAATCGTTTGCATTGTTAGTATAAAAAAAAGGGAAGCCATGTTGAATGTAAGTTCCTTTTTTGTAACTCCATTCTGCCAATAAAGCATAAAATTTGCTTGTTAATGGCAGTTCTCTGCTATGTAAGTATATGAAGGCATTACTGTCCCAATTTTCTGAATGTACAGTGTATTGAGCGTGTAAGTATATACATATACGGGTACATTTATGACCAGTGTTGAGCGCGTTACTAGAAAGTAGTAGGACGTTACTCCAGTCGTTACTCGCAGAAAAAAGTAGTGTCGTAACCCAAAACGTTACTCATTTAGAAATGTAACGCTTAACTTACGACTCTACTTTTCAAATAAATACCGTATTCTGTATATAATACGCGTACATCGTATATTAGTACTATATTATATACACGGTATATGTATACAAAATTGAACTACAAGCATTCAACTCGAGACAAAAACACGCAAATTATACATTGTGAGGTTGGTGAATAGCAACGAAAATAACTACATTCATTTTTTGCTTTTAATATTCAAAGTCAGAGCAACGTATGACTAACGCAATACAAGAAGAAGAAAAAGAAATACAAATGACCAAAATAAGTAAGAAGTAGTATCAGTTAGTGTAAAGTGATAACAACAGAGTCGTTATTGTTGTAACTCGATATTCTACTAATTGCTGCTGTTGTTTTATACTTTTAAGTATAAGTATAATTTTATCGAATTTAATGAGTAACGAAAAAAAGATACGTGGGTCTGTATGTGTACTTGTATTACAGTATGTGCGTGTCACATGTACGTGTATGTATGTTTCCTCTTGCAACTTAGGTGCATCATCATGACGTATAAATGTGTACAATAATAAATTGTAATATTGCTAGTATTGTTGGCGTTACTATTGTTTTGTATTGTTTATTCTACTACGCTGTGTGTGTGTGTGTGTGTTTTTCCTCTATACCAATTGTATGTCTTGTACAACTTTTCCTTTCAACCTTTCAAATGTTCCGTGCGATGATTCCTCATTTCACGAAGGTCAAGCTTGTTGGCCTGGTGAAGTAGAGAGTTGGTTTCTTACGCTCTCCACCTCGCACAGCCAGGTACGCTCAACTCATCTGGGATTGTTCCGAGCCAGGCGTCTAATCTTTTGAAGATATCCACCGCAACACTACTCGTGTTCCTTTGTTCCTTGGGCAGCTGATTAAACAGTCTTGGTCCCCTCGCAACAAAACTATTTTCCTTCAGAGTTGAGGATGTTCCCTGTCTAGCCTTTAATTTGGGAACACGACACATTCTTCCTTTTCTACTTTCCACTGCTGTTTGTGAGGTTCAGAGTAAGATTAGGGGCTAGTTTCTCCGTTATTTTCCAAGTATAAATAATGGTGTACCCCTCTCTTCTTCTTTCCAGTGAATATAAGTTTAATTCACGTAACCTTTCCCAGTAATTTGGTTCTTTGCATCAATGATCATGGCTGTGAAGCTTCTCTGAATTCCTTCTATCTGAGTAATGTCTTCTCTTTTATATGGGGATGTAAGCACCTAGGAGCAGTATTCCAACTTGGGTATGAGCATTGTTTTCAGTAGAGGAATCATTATATTCTTATCCCTTCGTTTAAAGGTTCTCAGTATCTGTCCAGTTAGTCTTTTTGCTCTGTTTACTGCTATCTTATTTTGTGTTTCAAATTTCGCGTTATCAGTCATTACAACACCTAAATCTTTTGCTTTAGAATTTATCTGTATTTTCTGTCCATTTTGGGTATAGTATTCCATGAATTTTAGGTCCTCCCTCCTTCCGTACCTTAACAGTTGAAATTTCTGTGCTAAATTTCATGATGTTGCCTTCCGACAAATTATAGATTCTTTTCACGTCTGTTTGTAGGGATCCTATATCCTCTGGGTTTCTTATTTTTCTACAAATCTTTGTGTCATCGGCAAACGATGTTACTGTGCTGTCACTGGTAACGTCCTTATCTATGTCACTTATTATGCAGCGTAATAGAGCTAATACTGTTCTTTGCGATACTAAGCTAAGGACTTCTGATTCTGATGAAGATATTCCTTGAATTGTAACGACTTGCTGCCGCTCACTGAGGAAATTATATGTAAATTTTCATACTTTTCCTGTTATTCCCATTATTTCAGTTTATATATTATAAATCCATGGTCACACTTGTTGAACGCCTTGGCAAAGTGTTTGTATATTACATCATAATTTTCATTACTTTCCAGCGCGTCAATAATGTTGTTATAGTGTTCCATTAGTTGTGATAGGCATGATCTGCCCGACCGGAATCCATGTTGATTATTTAATTTTTTTCAAGTTTCCAAAAAGTCAGATTTTTTCTCTAATATTCTTTCAAATATTTTAGTGAGATGAGATTTAAGCGACCCTGACCTATAGTTTTTGTCCTCGGATCGATCGCCTCCTTTATATATTACAACTATATCCGCTCTCTTCAGAATGCTCGGTATTTCTCCCGTGTTGAGTGATCGTCTCCATATCCAATATAGAGGCTTAGCGATTGCATTTTTGCAGTTTTTGATCAGTGTGGCATTCCATTTGTCCGGTCCTACCGCCGTGTGCGCTTTGTTTCCTTATAGCTCGTGTAATATCATCCGTTGTACTGTAAAGTCGAAGTCAGTTATACTTTCCTTTGTAGTTCTTCGAAGAACGCGTTTCTGTCGCATATCAGTTTATCAGGCTTGGTGATACTGAAAGATGATTCATACTAAGCTCTTAATAATTCAGATATCTCTGTTACATCATCAGATAAAGCATTATCTTCATTTTTCAAAGGTCCAATAGTCGCGTGATTTTTCGACTTTCTTTTTGCAAAATTATAGAAGTACTTTGAGTTAACCTTTATCGCTTCTATAGCGTCGTCGTCGTCTTTCTCTGTATGCTTCTCAATTAGGTCCTGTATGACGCAACTATCTATATTTCTCAGTTTATCGTTTAATGTGTTTTTGGTGTTGTTGTCTTCGCAGTTTCTTAATTTTAGTCACACACTTTCTTTTGCGGAATATTAACCCCTTTTGTCTTTCGAACCTGCTTCTCTTACCTCTGTTGCATTTTTGGGACGCGTCTTTCCACAATTTCCAGCGTATTCTCCTCTAAGGTAATAAGCATCTCATCCGTTGTCTTGGCCTT
This sequence comes from Bathynomus jamesi, assembly GCA_023014485.1. NCBI lineage: Eukaryota > Metazoa > Arthropoda > Malacostraca > Isopoda > Cirolanidae > Bathynomus > Bathynomus jamesi. Next base: position 422,525 of record JAJOZX010002923.1, on the reverse strand, counting down.
AAAGATGGTTTTCCAATCTATTGCTTCCATGCTGAAAGCATGTAGCAGCAAAGAACACTAAAAATTGTAAATTCTAAACGTGAAAGTTCCTTCAATGAAATGTGACAAACATTTCGAACTTTGAATTAAAGCTTTATATTAAGAATCATCAAATGTTTTAGGTTAAGAACAAACACGGGGTTGATTATGATTATAATCATATAATCACATTGTAATCATAATCTAATCAAGTATTTTGAAATGCCATAATCATAATAAACATTAGAAAATGCTGTAATCAATATAGTCCCAACCTTTCACTCCGTTATCCTGGCAACTGTCGGAACCCATCCATTGTAAATTGTACGGTTATAATTCAAAATAAATAGAGTGAATTTGATTAGCGATTTCTTTTTTTTCTATATCAAAACAACAAATGATATACATAATACATATATAAGTGCACAAACTAAATACCAATAGAGTACCATGCTCTTATTACTCGTACCTCCATAATCATAGTCATAGTCACAATCATAATGAAGCATGGTAATCATAAACCATCATAAGCAAGATTTGTTGAGCCCCATAATACTAATTATATTAAAGATTTTTCAAAGCCCATAATCACGAGTCTAATCATAATCAACATTCAAGGCCCATAATCATGATTATAGTAATCATCAAGATTTTTCAAGGCCCACAATCATCATCAAAATTTCGTCAGACCCGTAATCATAACCATAATAACATTTTGTAATTAACTCCGTGTCTGGTTAAGAAATGAATGTTAAGGGTGGAATTTGTTTGTTTTGTGTGAAGCGAAATTGGCCGGTGTAATAGTTAAGAGTAATTTGAAAGAATATTACGATCCCAATTTAAATAAATTTCTCCCTCAGGTTTTGTACGAGACTCCTTTTTAATGATTTAATTTAGTTTAACAAAGCAACTCTAAGTTTAACATCGTAGTGTGAAGCCTATTAATATTTTCTGATTCATGTATTACAGAAATTAGTTTGTGTAAAAAAAAAAAAAATAATAATAATGTAAGTACTATATTTCACACACACACACACACACATATACACGGTCACCTCATGGCTAAATTGCCAGCCCCGCTCTACCCTACCTCCATACCCCCATCACGGTCGAATGCCCGAATCTGTCTGACCTTCGCCACAGCTGTTTCCCCTACCTGTCTCGTATCCCCACATCCGAACGCCTCCATCCAGTCCATACTCGCCCAAGGCTCCCGCTTTCAGCTACTTCACCGTATCTAAATTCCTCCCCCCTCCCCCCCCCGCTTATATCCAATAACAACCTTTTCATTCCCTCAGTCCAATACTCCCATCCCAGCGACACTACCCACCCTCTGTCTCGCCGAGATATGTACTACTATAGGTGCGAATCGGCGTTTAAGCAACTAAAATATATATATATATATATATATGGGATGAATTTCACAATAAAACACGTGAAATGATGAATGAATGCTGCAAACCCACACACACACACCGTGCATGGAACAAGGAACTCTTCTAGGAAAATTAAATCCACTATAGTCCGAATAAGTAATGGTAAATGACAAATACTATAGTTTTTTCTTTTTCATGTTGCTAGCCCGACGCGGGCAACGGGTCACTCGCGTCGGGCTAGCATAATGAAAAAGAAAAAACTATAGTATTTGTCATTTAGCATTACTTATTCGGACTATAGTGGATTTAATTTTTCTAGAAGCGTTCCTTGTTCCATGTACGGTCTGTGTGTATCATAAAAAACCTCAGGGAACCATTCTGAGTTCATTCCCATATATATATATATATATATATATATATATATATATATACTGTATATATGGCAGTGGCGACTCGTGGTATAAATGTATTGGGGTGCGATTTCATAAAATTGTACGACAACACGGACTCACAATAGGCTAGCGCGAATCCAACTACCGCTCACAAGAGTACTTGTATTAACATATGCGGCTATGCCAGACGTACAATTCTAGTTAATTACAAATAAGTAATAATTTCAATAAAATACATATAAATGGTTTATATCATTATTACTGAAGTAACTATTAGTAAAAATAAAGTTATTAAAAAAAAATCGCGATTGTACTTATATTTCATTACAACAGTAAAATATAATTTATATTTACTTGAGCGAAAAATCTATCGCTCCATTCGGCTGCAATATTATTTTGTATTCAAACAGCAGTACGCTGTTTGAAGCTATGCTATAAGTTTAGAATATTATGTACTGTATGAAGGCTTACTCAAAATGCCTCGTGAATCATGATATGCCACATGAATTTTTAAAATATATTTCAAGAATATTTAGTTTAATATCTTAAAATTAATATATTTTTTATCTGTTAAATTAATATTTATCGTTTCAAGCAAGGGGGAGCGACCGCTCCATCGCTCCTATACGCCAGTCGCCACTGATATATGGGATGAATTTCACAATTAAACACGTGAAATGAATGAATGATGCAATCCACAAGGAAAAAGAAAAACGATTCCAAGGCCTTTCGTGTATTCAGAGCTACACCTCGTACACCTCATTCCCTGACGAGGTGTAGCTCTGAATACATGAAAGGCCTTGGAATCGTTTTCTTTTTCCTTGTGGGTTTGTAGCATATATATATATATAATATATATATAAATATAATGAGGGGGTCGACCGCAGGTCGATCCTGAACAGTCATTCAAACTCACCAAAAGTAATATATAACCGTTGGTTAACTTCTGCCCGAATTGTTCATTCTGACGAAGGTCAAGCTTTTCACTCCACCTTAGCCTACAGTTTAACGTGGAATCCGAACCACGCCCCCATCAGCAGCCGAGCGTCTTAACCACTTGGCCACCTAGGGTACCCATTTATCTACCAACCACTTTCTTTATTGTGTGGAAGGATGAACAGCTGGGTTTTGCTGCGCGCCGGCTGCCGTCGGGTCTCGAACCCGGGGCCGATGGATTCGTAGTCAGCGACGCTAACCACTACACCACCATTGACGTGAAATGAATGAATGAATGCTGCAAACGCACAAGGAAAAAGAAAAACGATTCGAAGGCGTTTCGTGTATTCAGAGCTACACCTCGTCAGGGTCATTCTCCGACAAGGTGTAGCTCTGAATACACACAAAGCCTTGGAATAGTTTTTCTATATATATATTTTTTTAAGAGCGTTATTTGCAAATTACAAAGTAATTTTGAGTGATAATATGAATGAAAGTTTGTGACCTTGTATTACTTCTTGAATTTAAATCCAATAGGCAAAGGTGGGCAGTTGCGGCGCAACTTGCGGCGCAACATTTTTGGTTGCGCTTGCGCTTGCGGCGCAACTTTTTGAAAAGGGTTGCGCTTGCGCGTGCGGCGCAACTATTTCAGCAGAGTTGCGGTTGCGGTTGCGGCGCTACAAAAATCGTTGCGCGTGCCCACCACTGCAGATATACGTTAAATGCAAAGGTGGGCAGTTGCGGCGCAACTTGCGGCGCAACATTTTTGGTTGCGCTTGCGCTTGCGGCGCAACTTTTTCAAAAGGGTTGCGCTTGCGCGTGCGGCGCAACTATTTCAGAACAGTTGCGGTTGCGGCGCTACAAAAATCGTTGCGCGTGCCCACCACTGCCAATAGGTATGATCCGTCCTTAAGTTGGTTGTTGCCTTGTTTACTACACAGAAGTCAGACGTACGATGTGACTAAAACATTTTCCTTTTGTCAAATTTTTTATTATAAACTTGATAATACTGTTTTGGTATATTCAGTAAGTACGAAATAGCAAATATAATTTAATGAAGAAATTATAACTAATATTAATGTTTTTGAAGATAAAAGTAAGCTCCGATACTTGTTGCCAGCTGTATAGGGTCAAATACGAGTTAAGTGCTCTGTTGATAACCGTTAAGTGTATGTACATTCGGGTAGGCGATTGTACTAGTTTCTAACGAAGTATGTGTAAAACAGTATAATACGGTACAGTGCTTGTGGAAGTAAGATATTAGTGACTGTTCAGATGTGAATTTGAAGATCTCGTTCTGTACGTATAAATTTCTACCCGAGAGTTTGTGTAGGCATAATTTAAAATAGGTCTCTTTTGTTGAAGTGTACTTTACGCATAAACTTTATTCAATAATTTACAATGATCTCTCGAGTTCGATCTCCTTTGGGTGTCTTATTTCTTCGTCGGTGCCTACAGAAGCAATCGTTAGCTCTCCCTCGGGGAGGACCCCGTTCGTTATCAACTTCATTAAGTTTAGCCAGTGATTACGATGCGATGCACAGACGGTCTTTGCAACACCCAGAGGAATTTTGGGGCGAGGTTGCTCAAGGGGTGCAGTGGATGAAACCTTTCGAAAAAGTGTTGGACAATTCGAACCCTCCTTTTACCAAGTGGTTCGTTGGGGGCACCTTGAACACGTCCTACAACGCCATCGATCGACACGTTTTCTCTGGGAATGGAGATCGAACAGCCATCATATACGACTCTCCAATCACTGGCAGGAAAACGAAGACAACGTACAAGGAACTCAAAGATCGTGTGTCGCGTGTAGCCGGAGCTCTAGCTTCGATGGGCGTGCGAAAAGGAGACGTGGTCGTTATTTACATGCCCATGATTACTGAGACCATTGTTGCTATGCTGGCTGTGTGTCGGATCGGAGCTGTACATAATGTGGTGTTCGGGGGATTCGCCGCCCCCCAGTTGTCCATCCGAATCGTACACAGTAAAGCCAAGGTCGTCCTCTGCGCCTCCGTTGGAGTAGAGCCGTCGCGGTTGGTCCCTTATAAGCCAATTCTTGACGAAGCGATCCGACTGTCTTCGCATAAACCAAAACATTGCATGGTCTTGCATCGAGAGGGATTTGAAAGGGCGTCACTCACCCAGGGAAGGGATGTTGATTGGGAAGAGATGGAAGCACGATCTCAACCCCACGATCCGGTACCCGTAAACTCCGATGATCCGGCTTACATCCTTTACACGTCAGGAACGACAGGAACTCCCAAGGGTGTGATAAGGCCTACCGGAGGACACACCGTCGTCCTCCCTTGGACAATGAAAGCGATCTATGACATCAACCCGGAAGATGTGTGGTGGTCGGCTTCTGACTTCGGGTGGGTGGTGGGACATTCTTACATTTGCTACGCCCCTTTGTTAAACGGCAGTACCACCATCGTTTACGAAGGCAAACCGATTGGCACACCTGATCATCACCAGTTCTTCAGAGTGATCAAAGAGTACGGTGTTAGGGCCTTGTTCACGACCCCGACTGCGCTGAGGGTGATTTCCAGGGAGTTTCTTTCAGAAGAGAATATGCTGAAGGGAACGCTATTCCGTTATCTGTACGTCGCAGGAGAACCTCTGGACAGCACTACACGTCTGTGGGCTGGGAAGACTTTTGGCACTCCAGTGTTGGACCATTGGTGGCAAACAGAAACGAGCTTCGCTATAACTGCCCATTGCATGGGCCTTGGTATGAACCACAATCCCCCTAACGGTGCCACGGGAAAACCCTTTATGGGGTTCGATGTCCGCATTTTATCGGCAGAAGGCAGAGAGGCTCTACCTGGGGAACTGGGACGCATCGTGTGCAAGTTGCCTTTGCCACCTGGGAGCTTCAACACTCTTCTCAAAGCGAATGATCGCTTTAAGGAAACTTATTTCTCCCAGTTTGAGGGTTTCTATGACACGATGGACGCCGGTACTAGAGACCAAGAGGGTTATATATCTGTCCAGGCGAGGTATGACGACGTAATAAATGTCGCTGGCCATCGCCTCTCGACGACCGCCCTTGAAGAAGCGATGCTTACTCATGAGAATGTTACTGAAGCCGCAGTGATAGGCGTGAATGATAATGTGAAGGGGGAGGTGCCGCTGGGACTGTTCGTCATAAAACAGGACTGCCACAAAACGGAAGAGGAAATGAAGAAGGAAATTGTACACACTGTGCGACAGCTAATAGGTCCTGTGGCAGCTTTTCGTCTCTGTGCCTCCGTCGCAGCACTCCCGAAAACGAGGTCGGGGAAAACACCGAGAAAATCTTTTTCGGATATCGCGAAAGACAAGAACATCGTTATTTCCCCTACCATAGAAGATCCTAGCCTCTATGAATACGTCGTCTCCGCCCTCAGAAAATGCGGATACGCCACTAAAGTCTCCTATCCATTTACGCAAAACTAGATTAATTAAGTTCTCTGTCTTTTCCGTGTAGCTTGAAACTCGAATTAAGAATCTAAGTGACGATATTGGAATTATTTGAAAAAGTGTCACTGAAGGATTTGAAAGTTGTTGGAAGATCGTGATATTCCACAAGAATTGCGCTAATCGATTTGTTTACGTGATTTCGTGAAGTGTCATTACATTTTTCGCAACTTTTGTTGCAGTAAATAGAATTTTTTTTTAATATATTTTTTAACAAATATTTTAAATATTTTTAACACATTTTTCATACTTTTAACTCTAAAATCTATGTATGTGAATAATGATAATATCGTGATAAAGGTGCATAATAGTGAGTACGTACGTGCGAGATGTAAAGAAAGCGAGAAGGATGTAATTATCAAATTTGGTACGAAAGTTAACGAGAAACAAAGGAATGGAAGCGGCTTTGTAAAGTCTGTAAATGGTGACGTCGGGGTCTCATTTGACGTAACATTACACGTATATCTCCAGTCTAATCTTTTCATGAAAAGTAACAGTGGATCCTCGAGGTTGGAGTCGTTGTCAATAATCGGGATACACTGGTCATCAACATTACGGCTCACTCGGTGTATCCCGCCTACTGGATGGAACCAATGATATCATTCCCGGTGGTGATTTATATATTTTTGTTTGTAATTAATTTGAACGTCTTCGCGTACGAAGTTCAAGCGTCTTGCCACCCGAAAGAGGTATTTTTTTGTGAAACGTCCAATATATTGAACTTCCCAAACTCGGGTAACAGAATTTTTCAATATAATCGTCGGTTATTTTTATGTGATAAATAGATAGATAGATAGAATAACCTTTAATAATAATAATAATAATAATAAAATAATACATATTTACAATGACATGAATAACTGTGAAGCTCGACTATTTATTTAATTTAATTTGGCCCTTAAGCTTTAGGCTTTACTGGGCTCATTAAAAATAAGCAGCTAGTTGTTATTAATAATAATTAAATAAATAAGTATTATTAATAGTTAAAACATGTATTACAATATTAAACTATATTAATAGACAATATTAAACAATATTAGTGGATATTAATCCTTTTTTTTTGTTAGTATGCCATTATTAATCGGGATTTTAACTTGGTTTTAAAGAAATTTACATTCCCAATATTTTTTATATCGGCATGAGAGTCATTCCATAGTTTCAATCCAATGAAAATAGGTAGTTTTTGAGATGAAGATAATCTAAATTGACGTATAACGAGCTTTGATCTATTTAACCCATTGCAAATTAATGATTTTGTTCATACACTCGTAAATAAAAATAAAATGTGCCAGTTTGGTTATATCGTTGAGCTTTAGTAGGTTTAGCTCTTTAAATAATGCACGAGAGTGATCGAGGAAATCAGCATCAGATAATAACCTTATTGCTCGTTAAGTCTTTGATTGATTCTTCACAGCTCATAATTATGATATAAGGTTCTTCTGTCGCATTCTGTCAGTGTTGCTTTACGCTCACTATATTCTTTATTTGATGTTCTTTTTTAATTATTTTTGTTTGTATTCGTAACCTTGAGGACTGTTCCTCGAGATACAGGAGCAATTATGTGACTTATTACTGAAACACCAACCAAAGGGGGCTCCTACTATCATGCCCTTTTGACGGGCAGTAACATCTTTTCCAAGCGCTGTATTTTCATTTATCTTAAAAGAACATGAAAAACCAATATGAACATATTAAAAAAGATGATGTTCTCAATATTATATGAAGTTTCATATTAATTTAATAAAGTACATAACGCCATTAATGATATCAGAAAATACAGCACCGAAAATGAGTGTTTCCATTATCCTGCCCAACCCATGTATATGTGGATGACTTTATACTCGCATAAGTACATTATGGCTGTAAGGTGTATTGTTCAGTGTTCACCCATGTTTTTACCGCAATTGTAAGACTGCAATCAGTAACTGATAGTTATTTCTAAATATTTACCAATAATGCTAAATGATAACCGCATAATATTTCTGCCGTAATGGAAACCTTGAATTTACTTAATTTTAGCTAAGAACTATCCTTGACAGTGAAATGTAAATGTATTTAATAACACTAATATTTAATGTAAAATATTTTAATTGTAGGATACATACTTTATATGGTAATTATTGAATGTTTCACCAACACTGAAATTAATATCCAAAATATATTTTTCTAATGTAGTTTGGTGTGTGCTGTTTAAATATGACCTTCATATCGCGCAAATGAACCGAAACAAAGTTATGAAACTGTTGGTGAAACATTCAATAATAACCCTTTATATAATGTAAATGAATTGATATCTGTTATTTATTATAGTGTTACTCGTTGATTGTGTCTAGTGTGATTTGAGGCTTAGATTCGAGGACCATTTTCCTTAACCGTTTTTAACAGCTTTGGTGGCGATGTTGTGGAAGAATTTGACAAGAAAGCTACCCATTATATTTCTTCCAAGAAACAGGTATGTTAATCTTCATATATATATATATATATCACGAAAGTAACACTTGAAAAATATTTGATGAATAAAACCACGAAGGAAAGGAAACAGAATGGTGCTCAAGCGCTTTCGTCTAATGACATCCTCAGGAACACTGAAGTAAATAAAGAGTTCGAGACTATATATAGGTCATAATAAATATAGGAATAAAAATTGTGGGAGGAGCATACAAATTTGTAAGGAAAACTACCAATTTTAGCACTTTGCCCTTCTTGTATAAATTCGTTCTGAACGAATTCAACACAAAGATCAAATGGATTGTTTACAACCAATTTTATAGATAATGCCTGAATGATATATAGGTCAAAAGATAAAAATAAATTGAAAAATAAAAATTGTAAGAGGAGCATACAAATTTATAAGGGAAAACTACCAAAGTTTTAGCACTCTGCCCTTCTTGTCTAAATCCGTTCTGAACGAATTCAAAACAACAGGATCAAGTTGAAAAAGACCTTGGCTCATGTTAAAGTTATTTGTAAGTTGGATAATAGCAGACTCAAGAATATTTCTATTAACAATGTTGCTAGAGTGAAACAAAACTGAAGCATTATTCCAATCAATACAGTGGGATAACTGACAAGTGGACAAAAATAACAATATTGTGAAAAATATTATGGTAAAAAATAGCCCTACCACTAATTCAGGCATTATCTATAAAATTGATTGTAAACAATGTGATTCCTTTTACATTGGTCAGACGGGAAAGGATTTGCACACGCGTGTAAAACAGTATCAATATTCCGTTAGAACTAGGCTGACGATACGTACCGTTTTTTTAATATTTCCTGGCCGTCCCGTCGTTTTAATAAAAATTTCAATTTTGTCCCAGTTTATGTACTTACTTTTTCATGAATACAGAATATTACATAACCCCCGTCCCTTTTTTGCCATCCCAATGTCCCGTTTTTGTCTCAAGGAAATATGGTCAGCCTAGTTAGAACGGAATCGTCCAGTGCCCTTTTTGTCCATTTGTCAGAGTTATCCCACTGTATTGATTGGAATAATGCTTGTTTTGTTTCACTCTAGCAACATTGTTAATAGAAATATTCTTGAGTCTGCTATTATCCAACTTACAAATAACTAACATGAGCCAAGGTCTTTTTCAGCTTGACATTGTTGTTTTGAATTCGTTCAGAACAGATTTAGACAAGAAGGACAGAGTGCTAAAACTTTGGTAGTTTTCCCTTATAAATTTGTATGCTCCTCTTACAATTTTTATTTTTTGTGACCTATATATCATTCAGGCAATATATCATTCAGGGATTATCTAAAATTGGTTGTAAACAATCCATTTGATTTTGTGTATAAATCCGTTCTGAACGAATTCAACAAGGGCAAAGTGCTAAAATTGGTAGTTTTCCTTACAAATTTGTATGCTCCTCCCACAATTTTTATTTCTATATTATATATATATATTTTTTTTTGACATATGTAGTCTCGAACTCCTTATTTACTATAGTGTTCCTGAGGATGTCATTAGACGAAAGCGCTTCAGCACCATTCTGTTTTTCCTTTCTTTCGTGGTTTTATTCATCATATATATATACAGGATACAAGGAGCTCGCAGAATAATTGCGAAGTATATAACGGGTCAGTGTACTGACAAAGCTTCCGTACGTGGTTCACCACCGAGAAGCAACGATGCGTTGAGTCCAGTTATTTTCTTGTTTGTGCCATTAATTTGCATTGCAGACTCTTATATCTGGGTGCATTGGTTCATCAGGAGCAAGATGCACTTTAAGTTTGTTTTGCCTTCCCCAAGGTAACAAATTTACTATTTCCAATCGGAAGCAGTCCTATCATTTTAGTCTTACTTTACACAAACTGGACCAGCAACTCAAAATCTCTGCAATTTCAAACCTTTAACCTTTCATTTAGCCATGTATTTTTGTGTATATATATATATATATATATATATATATATATATATACATACACACACCGAAGTAGAGAAACCATGTGGAGAGCAAGTGACTAGAACATCAAAGGTTGATAGAGACTTTTCAGTTTCCATTTAAAAATTCTTTTATCATTCTATGATGTTCTTGTCACTCGCTCTCCAGATGGTTTCTCTGCTTCGATATACAGGAAGAAGACTACTACTCACCTTGGGACGAATAACCTTGTTAACCTCATTGCAGTTTTGTGCGTTGGTCTCTCTCCACAAAGGTCAAGCTGGTGCCCCCCCCCGTATCTCTCTCGTAAAATAACGCACTGTCGCGACGAAGCATGAAGAAGGAAACCACTCTTCAGGAAATAAGAAATAAAAATTTACCTCTTCCTGAAGAGTGGTTTATATATATGCGTGTGTGTAATATGGATGCTTTTTGATAAAGAAAAGTAACGTACTTTTAAAAGAAGTCCCTATTTTAAATCTTTAATTACTCTTCAACTGATAAGATATTGAAGCCATTTTTTCACCTTTCTGGAGCGTATTAGATACAATTCTGTTAGATATGTCTCAGATTTGCCCACGTGCCCCTACATTTTCCACAATTCTGTAACCGAATTCGTACAATTTCAATTTTCTCCAAAAATACTCACAGAACCTATCCTATGAAACTTGGAAATCCGAGACATATCTTAACCCAAGATGGCCGCGCAAACAGCGTTGGGCCTACGTAACCCCACAATGAAAATTGTATTTATAGGTTGAATTAAACAACTTACTGAACAATAATCCACATTAACTTTGGTACTTAAGACTTTTTTTCCAGATAAGCAAATGTATTTGTATGCTATGTGGCTTTCTTGGTTTAAGAGATGGCGCAAAAAAAAAAAAAGAAACTTTCTATCACAGCCTCAAGGGGAGTGGGTGATTTGTAATGAATAATTTTACAATAGCAGTCCTGAAATTTACTAGGATTCCCCTCTGTTTTGTAGAGTCATTTTGCCATTGAAAATTGGGCCAGTAGAATATTCCCTCCGTACGTTCGTGCTTTTGGAGATTGGGTTGGGGTTCCTTCCCTAGGCGATACGCTGTCCTTGGCCGTTCCTCCTTATCTTCGCCCCGTACCCTACGGCGTTTATTTAAAAAGTAGATTACTGACGAAGTAAGTTTGCGATGAAAATGTGAATTTAAATTAATGGGCCTAGTTTAAGGACACTCCTTAGGGAGTGTAATCGAATTTGTCACGTGTCTAAGCGATCATCATCATCATCGTCGAATAAACATTAGCCGAATTGTTTTCCTAAAGTCGGGAGAAAGTTGAAACCAGTCTGTTTTAGAGGTCTATGAACGGCATATTTACTTATTTTATACTAATCCTTTATAAGTTACTTCTTATTTGTCTAAAAACTAATTTATTTACACGCTACTGTTTTTTTCAGAGTTCATCACATGGTGAAGCTGTTTCTGTAGATTGGCTCTGGGACAGCATAAAATTATTGGAGTTGCAGCCAACTATGCCCTACAAGGATTAAACAATATTGGACTCTAACTTGCAAATTTATATTGTGATTGTTTAGTGTCTTAAAAACTAATTTAAGTGTGCGTCATCTTAGCGTTTATTTTTGATAATGAAAGAATTATATTTTCTGTACAGTTGTTGTTATTATTATTATTAACATTTTTTTGTTATTGACATCATGTGTAAATTAACTTCTTATTGAGAAACAGCTACAACCTTAAAGATCATCTGTTTTATATATATATATAAATAAATAAATAAAACAATATATTTTTTTTATTGAATTGATTAGGGAACATTTTGGACATTATGATATGGTTCCAGAAATAAATATATCTCATATGTTGGAAAACACACACACAACGTATATATACAGTACCGTGCGAAAGTATGAGTCCACTGTCAATCTGATAACTATTAGATAATCTGTCGTATGAAAATTGGTTTTGATACTAAAATACACATTAACTAGAACCTCTGGTTCATATTAACGTATAACTAAGTTATTACTTAATACAACTTTATACACTTAACTGGATGACCCTCTAGTCTGCATAAATTGGACTTGAGGGTTGATTTATTATATTGCTTATAACGCATGTGTTTAAAGATCTAGCTAACTATTGATGATGGATCTACAGTAAATGCTCCTAAGCTATTGTTGTATCAGCATTTACAATTAAAAGTATTGACATATTCACTTAAATTCTGAAAAACAAATTTATCCAAAACGTTTCTCATTATAATCCTAATTCATGCTGTTTTTTTTCTTTCACAGGCTTAAGAAATGACGAAAAGTACAATTTCTGATGAGATTAGATATAAAATAATACATTTGCATGGTGTCAAAGAAAAATAAATGAATCTACAGGCGTTTCCAAAACTGGTGTAAAAACAATCTTGGCTCGTCAGAGATCGGGACCCCCAGTTGGTCGTCCAAGATTAGAGAGGCCTAAGCTTTCTCCATCTGATTTACAATATCTAAAGATTACTTCCCTTCGAGACAGACGCAAATCCAGCACTTCACTTGCAGCAGATCTCGAAAAAACAACAGGTGTCTCAGTTGATTCCTCTACTGTACGAAGGAAGCTTAACTCAGTAGGTCTTAAAGGATGTGTTGCAGCAAAAAAGCCACTTTTAAGGAATGGAAATAAAAAGAGAAGAAAATATGCTTTGGAACACAAGTATTGGACATCTGAGACCTACTGAGTTAAGCTTCCTTCGTACAACAGAGGGATCAACTGAGATACCTGTTGTTTTTTTCGAGATCTGCTGCAAGTGAAGTGCTGGATTTGCGTCTGTCTCGAAGGGAAGTAATCTTTAGATATTGTAGATCAGATGGAGAAAGCTTAGAAGGCCTCTCTAATCTAGGACGACCAACTTGGGGTCCCATTTGATCTCTGACGAGCCAAGATTGTTTTTACGCCAGTTTTGGAAACGCCTGTAGATTCACTTATTCTTCTTTGACTCAGTCCCTCACCATGCAAATGTATTATTTTAAATCTAATCTCATCAGAAATTGTACTTTTCGTCATTTCTTAAGCCTGTGAAACAAAAAAAAAAAAGCACGAATTAGGATTATAATGAGAAACGTTTTGGATAAATTTGTTTTTCAGAATTGAAGTGAATATGTCAATACTTTTAATCGTAAATACTGATATTACAATAGCTTAGGAGCATTTACTGCAGATCCATCATCAATAGTTCGCTAGATCTTTAAACACATGCGTTATAAGTAATATAATAAATCAACCCTCGAGTCCAATTTATGCAGACTAGAGGGTCATCCAGCTAATACAACTTTATACACTTAAGTAATAACTTAGTTATACGTTAATATGAACCAGAGGTTCTAGTTAATGTGCATTTTAGTATCAAAACCAATTTTCATACGAAAGATTATCTAATAGTTATCAGATTGACAGTGGACTCATACTTTTGCACGGTACTGTATATATAATGGTTATGTGATACTTTTGCTCTTAATGTACGATATGATGGTGTAACAGTGTCTGAACTCATTCCAATTTAATCAGTATGAAAATTCGTTAATGCCAACCATTTTAACGAAAAAAAAAGTCCTACATATTTATATGCCAACCGTTATATCACGAAAAAGGTTATTTTAAGTACTTTAAATGTTAATAAAAAGGGTAACAACTGGAAATTATTTCTTATATAAAATAATTGGTTTAGGATCTTGTAACCAGACAACGGGTACATTTGATATTTTTTATATTCAAGTAATGTTTAATAATAATTAATACTGAATAGTTATTAGTTAAAGGTATTAAAAAGTTTTAAAATGTTATATTCTTGAGTAGGCCTACCATGTTACCACGTAAATTGTAAAGTGGATTGCCCCCCAACCATTATAAAGTAAAGAGTACTTAAGTCATTGCAAGAAGTCTGAAAAACTTTGAATCTTGTTTAGAACTAATAATAAAGAGGTATTTTCAGTAGGGGATCCACATTAGTCAGGTTTCATTCCTAGTATAATTTCGTTCTCTTTGGTATGGCTTTTATTTTCATCACGTGATTTATCTCGCCTTTTTTTTAAGAGTTCAAACGTTTGTCACATCAGATCTAGTGTTTTTGGACAAAATTTATTATTTGTTTTATAAAGTTGAGCTACTTTATAGAACAAAATTCTTAGAAGTTCTTTTTGTTTGCGAGTCATTAATTTTGTTCAGGTTTGAAGCACAATATATTTTTGTGATAATGAAATAAAAGTATTATTAATTAACCTTTCACTGTCCCGTGTATCATATATGATACACGGATGTTTCTGCGAGACGCCCGTGTATCACATGTGATACACTCAGCCTTTCTTTTATTTATATTTTTTGAGATTGAAAGCGTTTCAGTTATAGTTTCTTGTTCGTGCCAGACGTATGAGAGAAGACTGAATTTTATCAAAAACCTCTCTGGTAATTTTTAAATTTTTTTAGGAGAATTTATGGTCAGATAATGTTCGTACCATTTTTTTGAGCTTTTTTTTAGAAAAAAAATATACATTACATAACTAATATACGGTATATTTTTTTTTAGAAAAAATATACATTACATAACTAATATATATTTCAACATAAAATTAGCCTTTTATCTAGAAAAGAAAAAAAAAACTAATTGAATCAAAATAATGATATTGTAATCAACAAAAACCTTAATATTTCACTCTGATAGTTTGTTTCTCATGGAAGCAAGTAAGACAATAAGCTTTATTGCATTGCATACATTCAGTTGATACCTTTGCTTTGTCCGGAGCGATAGGGCGCGTCCCACTGTGGCGAATGTGGGAATACACCTTTCTTCGGTGTAAGGGCTTTCTCTGCCCTCGTGGACCATTGGATCCGTTTGGGGACCCGGCTGATCTACTTCTTTCTCCTTTCACCCATTTTTTTCTGGCTTCTCTCTCTTTTTGGCGTTGTTTTTTGGACCTTGATTTTGACCCCTTCCTTGGCCCTTGGGTGTGGGAGGTGGTTGCCCTGCACCCTTGTCGCTTTTCAGCAAAACCCAAGCCCTGTCCCTGCCACTTTTCACCGCGCGTTGGATGAGAGTGGCCGCCTTTCAGGCACAGGGACTGGGTACGGGTGTATCTCCCCTGCGTGACATCTATTGGCGGTGGGACCAAGTGTGCCCACGATTCGCCTTTCCCTTGTTGGAGTCGGTGGTGGCTGGATGCGCGCGGGGGATGAAGTTCTCTTTTGTTCGCTATGGATACTTCTCCCCCTCGGCTACGACTACTGCTCTACGACTACTACTCTTAACACTGATGGTGGGCAACCAGGCCCTCGAGTCCTCTACCACTGGAAGACCGCAACCTGATGGGGTTGAACCCCCTGTGGAAGCGGAACGCTTGCACTCTCCTTTTCCGTTGCCGACCCCAGTCCGTCCCTCGACTATGCCCTTGGACCTACACACACTGGAGCAGGGCTCTCTTCCCAGCCCACCTCAGCCACCTTCGGGCAAGTCGAGTTCCACCGAGGACTTGCCCTAACAACCCGGCTTCTTGTTCTCCCCATATGCCCCCCTCACCCGCCGTCAGCCCACCTCCCCACGGAGAGAGCCTCGCGGCGGACTGGGGAACCGGCATTCACGGCCGTCCTATCGACCGTTGAATATCCCAGTCCACTTCGATTCTACAGCCTCCCTCTCCCTTCCAAGTATCCACAAATTCCTGGTGATTCGGCCTACATCTGGGTCCCTCCCGACCAACTCAGAACGGACGTTCCAGGCGATCTGAACCCACAGCAACTCCAGCCGCTACTACGTACGCCCACAGAGGGATGGCTCCCTCCTCGTAAAATCACGCTCAGCCGCAGAGAAAAAAGCCTACTCTCCGTCACTGAGGTCCTTGGATGCTCGGTGTCCGTTTCCCCACACCCTCGCCTGAACCAGTCGGGCACTACGCCACCCGCCTATTGTCGATCGCAGTGAACGAGCTCCTGGAGGACCTCGCACCCAAGGAGTCACTAAGATTTATCGCTTCACATCCCGACAGGGAGGCACCCCCTCCCCCACCCCACGTCTGCTCATTACTTTCAATACCTTAATCCTCCCCGACCACATTGTATGGGGTATGGGAGACCGCGCGTCATGCGAGTTTTCTATCCGCCCATACATTCCGGACCCGAGCCGTTGCTTTAAATGCAATAAATTTGGACACGTTAGCTCCGTTTGTCGACAGCCGCATCAACTGTGTGTTCACTGTGGACAACTCGCTCACCCTGACAGGTGCCCCAATACACCCAAATGCTCCAATTGTGAAGGCGCACACCCCTCTTCATCCCGCGAATGCCTTTTCTTCAAGTTCGAGAAGGAGGTCCGAGGCCTACAAGTAACGGACTTCCTTAGCCCCCGTGAGGCACGAGACAGGGTGCGGAGTCGGGAGGTGAGGTCGGGGGTGTCTTATGCCGCTGCTCTCGGCTCTATCATCTCGGCACGCCGCCCTGGCCTGCCGCCGACCCCCCACCCCCCCCCCCCCCCCGCCAGCCACTGCTCCCGGTCCCCCCCAAAGAAAATCCTCGCAGGACCCGACGGTCTCCTGTCCCCCCACCATCCCTCCCCTCACCTCACCTGCCACGAACCCCCCAGGAGTCTGGGATCAGGACACCCAGGTCCCATCCACCTCAAACCCTGCCTTCCCAGTACTCTCTGCACACGCCCGAACCTGCCGCCCGGAGCAAGCCATCGAGGCGGAGACCCCGGAGCGTGTCGCCAGACCCTCCGGCCTTCCAACGCGTGTCTCTTCCCCAAGAACTAAGAAGACGGCTCGGACCCTCACACCGCCCACTACGTCTACTATGTCCATCTCTCCCCACCGCAAAGTCCCACCACTCTACCCCCACAGACTCTGACAATAGTAGCTGAAATCCATGACCCGCCCCATACGACGAGATCCAATCTGAACAATATCCTCTACCCCGAGGATCCAGTGGATGCGGCACCGGCGCAGCTGCACGGTGTGACCGCGGGGAGCTCGGCCGCGACCACGAGTTTCTTGGATCTGCCCTTGCCTCCTGGTGCCATCTTCTCCACCCCTCCACGAGACCACTTTGGTTCACCCCCTTCCACCCCCATAGTACCTACCCCCCTAACATCCCCGGCCCCCTCCTTGTCAGCCACCCTGAGTACGCCCTCCCTCCCACCCGCCCGGTCCTTCTGGTACCCTCTGTCGCCACCTAGGGTCAGCCGTGAGACCCCGGACAGGCGGGGTGGCGCCGCTTTCGGGGTTAACGTGCCCCCTCCTGGCCCGACCACAGAAGCCCGTCAAAACGCTTCTGATCCTCTCAGCCCACGACGTTCCTCTGTCTGCCGTGATCCACGCCTCCGGTCTCGCTCGGCCGACTCGACCCCGCAACCTCCGCGGGGTTCGAAAGGCCGACCGATTCCTTCCCTGGTGAACGGTAGATAGCCAGCCATGTTCCCGACCCGTCCTTTAATTTCGCGAACTCCAGATCTCCCTTCACACTCCAACCTCCTAGCTCCTATGTGCGCACCCTCTTTGCCAGCCCTTTCGTCATTTATTCAGATTCCCAAAGCGCACTTCCCTCCCTAGAAAGATTTAACTCTCCTCACCCGCTCATCTGTACTATCCAGCAAACCTTCCACTTTTTAACGACCCTCCAACACAAGACAGTCGCCTTCTGCTGGGTCCCGGCTCATGTCGGCATCCAGGGTAACGAGGCGGCGGACCGCACGGCAAAGACGGCCTGCTCACTGACGGCCTCCTCCCGACCACTCCCCTTCTCCGACTTCTTTCCGCTCCATATGGCAGCGGGAATGGGACCAGGCCACACAAAATAAACTCCACATGATCAAGCCACAAATAGGATACTGGGCCTCCTCATTCCACCGGTCCCGCCATAAAGAAGTAATCCTAACCAGTCTCCGCTTAGGCCACACCCGCATCACCCATGGACACCTTATGGCGAAATCGCCAGCCCCGCTTTGCCCTACCTGCCATACCCCTATCACTGTCATACACCACCTGGTGGAATGCCCAAAGTTGTTCGCTCTTCGTCGCAGGTGTTTCCTCCTCTCGGCCGAAAATCCCATACCCGACCGTCTACGATCCGTACTCGCCGAAGGCCCCCACTTTTCAACGGAAGCGATTTTCTTCTTCCTTACTTACTCCCATCTGCTCCATCGCATCTAAAACCATACCCCTCTTACCCACTATCCAGCAACTGACCCTTACTCACTCCCCTAGTCTACCACCCCCAGCACAGTAATACCACCTACCCAATGCCTCGCCGAGATATGTACCGCTTTCCGAAGGTACGAATCCGCGGTAAATTGGAAAGAAAAAAAAAAAAAATTTAGTTGATACTTGTTTGGCCTTTTTTCGAGCTTCTTGAACATTTTGTGAATTTGCTATGTTCTCGTAGTAAGAAACGCATCTTTTGCGTGTGATTTTTGCAGCTTCCTTTCTTGGTATAGGTGTCAGTTGAAGAAGACCTTCATGTAGGCGTTGTCCGTCTGAAGTACCAACATTTCCAAGTAAAGATAATGCAATTGATTTTGTAAAATCTACGTGTATAACGCTTGGGTGCATTGAGTTTATTGTAGATAACCCAGCTGTTCAATACTCCAATGCTAATTAGCTGAAATACGACTTTTCTGTACCATTTGTTACTTTTCCTTGCTGGGCTGTAATATTCAATCATTTGATCAGATAAATCAACACCTCCTTTGACTGTTGTAGTCCACAATGACACTTGGCTTCTTTACTCTTTCTCCTGAATGGTTTGTTTTTTCTAATTCTTTCATTTCATTTCCATGAAAAGTTGAAATCATATGGATTTCTTTTTTGTCTTGATATTTGAAAATCCGAATTCCTTCAAGGTTTGATGCTGCTTTTACTTCACCTTTTTTAACCTTTACCGTCTTCAAAAATTTCTGGAAAATTTCTCGAGTTTTTTCTCAAGGTTCCACAATATTCTGTGCTGTGGGTTTTCAAATAGCTTGCCAGTTCAATGCTACTATACCAGTTATCTGCTACAAATAACCTTCCACAATTGAGAAGTGATTCACCCAAATCACTGACAATAGATCCTGAATAATCTAATCCTGGCCTTGCGTTTTTGCTTGATCCTGTGCCGTAATAAACAGAAGCATTCCAAACATAGCCACTAATATCGCACAATTTATACATCTTAACTCCATATCTGTGACGTTTACTTGGATTGTATTGGCGAAAGACAAGACAACCACGATGAGAAATCAGACTCCACAGATATTTCTTCGCCAGGGATGTACAATTTCTGAATGTTTGAAAAAAACATCCATAATCTTAGAGATTTTATGCGATCTATCCCCTGGTGTTGCTTTATCATTATCACTAAAATGCCAATTCTTTAGAATCAATGAAAATCGATTATATGACATTTGAATATGGTGGAAAAGTGAATGAAAGAACAGTGGATCCTTTTTCCAGTAATCTTCTATTCTTGGGAATTTGATCAATCCAGTTAGTAAAATAATTCCAATAAACTTTCTCATTTCGTCTTCCGTTACATCTTTCCATTTTTTCATTCTTGCATGTCGTAAAAGTCGATGTTCAGCAACATATTGTTGTGCATATCTGTTTCAGAAACCATTAGCATGATTATATCACTATCAAACAAATATTCAAGTAGTTGTATTTGGGTGATATCTGAAGTCCAGATCTTCCAGTAAATGCTAATTTGTCTCTTTTGGAGAAATTCATGCTCCATTGTGCTTTAGAAGCACTTACATTTAGTGCACTGTTATTTGATGAACTTTCTGGTAGACATGGAGATTTGGCTGTTTCATCATCTTCCGAGGTGAATGATCTACAGATCTACAGAAGCTAAGGCTAACAAAGACCCTAAGATCCACTCTAAGGCTAGCCCGAGAGAAAGGAAAGAGTAGGGGTTAAGAGAAGAGAAGAGAATAAGGGGTTAAGTAAGGAGCAACACCTATCATTCGTGGGTTAACATTCATTCAGAAAAAGAGGAAAAAAGTCTCACCATCATCATCCGCCGGCCACTGCCGACAAGTCAGAAAAATAGTCGGAGAAAATAGGAGAGGGGTGAAAGATGAAAAGAAGTAAAATAAGAACGCTTACAAACCATGCAAACACAGTCTTAACTCACTGTCATACCATGCAAACTACAAACATGCAAGTAGAGAGTGTTACAGAAATGCAAAGAAAGGAGATAGGGAAAAAAAAAAAAAAAAAAATAGGTACAGTTAAACAAAAAGTGTTTAGTTTACGCTACGAGCTACATCTACGTTCGTGTTAGTCTAATTTTTTTTTTTTTTTTTATTGCTGGCATCACACGCTGGCATTCATCGTCAACAGACTCATCCTCGAGCACCACCACCAGAGCTCCTGTTGTTAACTTTCTTTTTTAATTTTAAACAACGTTAATATTTTTAAAATGTCTGTCAAGACGGTTCTTAAACATATTAACGCTGGTAGAATGAACGACTGACGCGGGAAGATTATTCCATTTATCAATTACTTTAAACGTAAAGAAGTTTTTAGCGATATTAGTAATGAAACGTCTGCCACGCAACTTAAATCCGTTATTGCGAGTATTACTATTATCGAAAGTGAACAATTTATCAAAATTTACGTTATCGATGTTATTAACGATTTTGAAAACTTCAATAAGCTCCCTCCTTAATCTCCTAGTTTCGAGTGAATACAGGTCTAACTCTTTAATCCTATCTTCATACGGCTTATTGCGCAATGACGGAATAAGTTTCGTGGCACGACGCTGAACCCTTTCTAACCTATCAATATCCTCACGCAAGTACGGGCACCAAAACTGAACGGCATATTCTAAATGAGGCCTGACTAGGGACTTGTAAAGGGGCATATAATATCCTTCGATTTAAATTCGAAATTACGCGCTATGAAGCCTAACATCCTATTAGCTTTTGCGCAAGACTCCAGGCACTGGTTCCTAACCTTTAAATCTTGTTACGCGTACGCCTAAATCTACTTCCTCGTCAACGCTCGCTAACTCCCTATCATCCATCGTGTACACGTAATTATTGTTGCGAGAACCTATATGCAAAACTTTACATTTATCTACGTTAAATTGCATCTGCCACTTATCTGTCCACTCCATAATCCTATCTACATCGTCTTGGATCCTATTTCTATCGTCCTCGTTAACAACCTTACCGCCTATTTTAGTATCGTCCGCGAATTTTGACACGTTACTAGTCAATCCTACATCTATGTCGTTAATGTAAATTACGAATAGCAATGGGCCTAACACTGAACCCTGTGGGACACCGCTACCCACATCTAACCACCCCGATTCACTACCATTAACTACGACCCTCTGTCTCCTAGCACGAAGCCATTCTTCTAACCAGTTAGCTACCTGACCGCGTATACCGTGCGCTTTAACCTTCGCAATTAGTCTCCTATGCGGAACTGTATCGAACGCCTTTTTAAAATCTAAATAAATAAATGTGGTTGTGTCATCTTCAGAAGGCAAAAATTCATCTTCACTACTATAATCAATATTTTCTTCATCACTACTAATATGATAGTCATTTAGCAATTGAACCAGTTCTTCACTAGTATATTTTTTTCTAGACATTATAATTCAAATCAGTCTAAACCTAAGTTGGTGATGATGCCTTCTTATATATGACGGGATTGCATAACATTTCGTAATAAGCATTGCAATCCATTTTGCTTATTTTTAGATTACAAATGATGATGGAATCCACTATACATCAAATAATAGTGGATTGCATCATCATTTGTAATCTAAAAATAAGCAAAATGGATTGCAAAGTTAATTTATAATAATAGATGATTTATATAAATACAAATTTTGCAAATAAGAACCAAAATGTAAATTTGTTAGCTATATTTTTTATAATGTGCGAAACGATGCAATTTTGTCAGTTTACCATCAAATCTTGAAAAGAAAATAACTGGGAAACTAAAGAAAAGTATATTTCTTCACAAATTCAATAGTGTATCATATGTGATACCCTGAGTGTGCTGACAAAAAATGCTACCTCACACGCTTGTGTATCATATGTGATACACGGTTTTTATTTTGTTGAAATAATTAGCATATTCTAATATATTAATTTCTCTCTGAAAAACAATCTCCATTAAGTATTTTTTAATTTGGGTTCAAAACCATCTGAGTCAAACCCATAAAAAATGTCTGAACAATGAAAGGGCTAACGAAAATATCACAACTAAACCTAACCAATCATAAAGGGCATACAGTTGACCTAACTGGGCATTCAATTAACCTAACAGGGTACCGTATTTAGTTGACCTAACCGGGCATTCAATGCACCAAATAGGTCAAAATCATTCGAATCACCTAAAAACAACAACAAAACATTTTTCATCAGAAAGACTTAGAAAAATTCTTGGATATATATCAATTTTATCTATGGGTATCTCAGTAATCAGTCGTCTGCTGAGGAAACTCATAGAAGAAAAGTTTCTTGGAATTGTCTAAAGTATGGATTGCCAAGAAAAAAAAAAGAAAAAAATGCTATCTGGCAACTAATAAAAAATGACCCATTCAATTAACCTAACCGGTTAATATTGGTTATTTCACCTAAATATCTTCTGATCTTTTCGTATTAGGCACTCACTGTCACATTTCGGGCAAGTTAAGGATGAGAGAATAACGCTGTAATTGATAAAAACATCCAGTGCTTTGTCTTCATCTAGGGCACCCACATGATGAGTCAAGTTCTCAAAGTAGAAATCACACGAATGGCACGTCATAATTCTAATCACAAACACCACCAAACAATCTATTTAGAAAAAAGAAAATAGCCAGAACAGAAAACAACACACTAATTAAGTCGCAGAGTAGCAAAAAAATAGCCCAATAAGGAAAAATATTTTATGAAAAAAGTACATTAAGCCAAAATAGGAAGTATATTTCATTAAAAAAAGTACATTTAAACAAATTTGCACAACATAAGATGTATATTTTTTTAGTCAGTTTTTAATGGCAATTCAATATATAATACAGTAAATATTTACTATTAACACTGGTCTCCAGTAGAAAGTTTTAAAAGCTGGTTTTCAATGTTTTTCAATGTGCTGAAAAACAAATTTCACCTTCAAAATTGGCCAAACCTAAAACAACCTAAGCAAACCTAACCTAACCTAAAACTAACTGATTCAAATTAAAATCAGTGGAAGTGCCATTTTTTTAACCCTTTTCCTGTTAGAGATTTTAAGCTTCAATAACTCTCTAACAAATCATTTGCGACGGAAATGAGTATCATTTTTTAATTCAGCACATTGAAAAACATTGAAAACCAGCTTTTAAAACTTTCTACTGGAGACTGGTGTAATAGTAAAGAAATACCTATAATACTTGTTCAACTGCTTGTGACTGGGAGTAAAATCGAATATTAACCCTGCCCTGAATTTTAGTATGGCCCCTTTTAAGGTTAGCAGTATTATCAAGTTTGGAATATCACTTGTCATGTTTCTTGTACAACTTGAATCACTTCACTTCTCTTTTCAGAATCTGTGCATCACTTTTGCCAAACTTCTCATATTGGCCAGGAACTGTAGAATCTCCAAAATTCTTATGCAATGCTCCCATTTTTGGCAAAGTTTTTACTTTCTTAATTGTGAAACTCGTGCGATATGCAAAATTCTTGTGTATAATATTTCAGTCTTGCACTGATGCACTTTAGAATGTCCTACACTCCTACTGACACCAAACATATTACCACCACATAAGCTTACAGGACATTCAATAAACTAAATATAAGCAGGCCATTATGGGACAAAGTAAGTAAGTTTTGGACCGAGTTGATTCTGAGAGCAAAATGACAAACCAAAACTCTTCAACTTATAATAATTTGTCACCCAAACTGACTACGTCTATATAATTAACCTATCATAATAGTCAGGAATGCCAGAAACGAGCAGATTGCAGCACTTAGACCAGACGTAAGACGAACGTAGCCCATTGCGGTAACACCCGTAATAGGCTATTATTAGTTCCATACGGGGTCCAATTCCCGATCTCAAGCCTTCCCTTCGGTTAGTCATGGGAAAAAGGGTGGTAATTGTATACAACATCCCCCTCACCTAAATTTTATGAAATTGACTTCACAATCGATGTAAAACCTTTATTTATAGCATGTAATTACTTTATTTATTTTCGGAAACCAACCTAACCTAACCTAGAAAATGTATTTTTGACTAAAAAAGTGCATAACTTAACATGTTATTACATTATCATTTGTATAATTTAGGTCTCGGGGGTACGGGGACGGAGCCCGTAAAGATCATGCATCACAAATTGAACCCTATACCGATCAATTTGTGATGCGTGATGTTTACGGGGGCTCCGCCCCCGTACCCCCGAGACCTAAATTATACAAATGATAATGTAATAACATGTTAAGTTATGCACTTTTTTAGTCTTCATCTAGGGCACATGACGAATCAAGTTCTCAAAGTCGAAACCACACGAACATCACGTCATAGTTCTATCACAAACACGACCAAACTGACGTATTACCCAAACTGAATCCAATTAGAAAAAAAAAAATAGCCAGAACAGAAACCAACCAACTAAGTAAGTCGCAGAATAGCGAAAAAATAGCCCAATCAGAAAAACGTCACGTCGAACGGATATCGTTAATTAAATATCTCCATGATCGACCGAAAATTTTTTTACTTAAAGGAAATGTTTTATTTATTATTTTCTACGCATTGCAATAATTTTTATTAGAAACTGAGGTGAGGGGGATATTGTATACAATTACCAAAGGGGTTACACACTGTGCAAATGGACGCTGGCCTATTCTATCATAGGTAGTCTGTAAGTTATATTGTTGTTAAATTGAAATCGAAATTAATTCTTGAAACTAGGCTAACTCAAAAAATATACAGATAAATATAATAGGTTCACCAAACACATTCAACAATAAATTTTAGTAATTCTAATGCACAAACTATCCTCTAACATACAAATTCATAATTCATAATTCATAATCCCACATTCTTTCATAAACATATGATGGCTTTCGTTAGTGTTTTAGTTGGTTTTCCCGAACAGATCACAAATATTAAACGTTCTGCTCAGAGTGCAAAGTAAATGCATGTATTATGTAAACAAAAATTTAATAAGAATCATTAATGTTTATAAATAATTCCGAAGGAAATACCAATCAGTAATTCGTTAGACTTAAATAATTCACACAATAATAAGGCATATTTCAAATAAAATGTTATATATATATATATATATACACAAACTCAGAATGGTTCCCTGAGAACATTATATGTTAAACACAGACCGTGCATGGAACAAAGAACTCTTCTGGAAAATTAAATCCACTATAGTCCGAATAAGTAATGGTAAATGACAAATACCATAGTTTTTTTCCTTTTTCATGATTTTAGCCCGACGTGGGCAACGGGTCTCTCGCAAAGAGATCCCATAAATATAGCTTCCCTCACCAGCTATCTGCAAGGCAGACAGGATCCAGCTTTGGGACGTGGATCCACGTCCCAAAGCTGGATCCTGTCTGCCTTGCAGATAGCTGGTGAGGGAAGCTATATTTATGGGATCTCTTTGCGAGAGACCCGTTGCCCACGTCGGGCTAAAATCATGAAAAAGGAAAAAAAACTATGGTATTTGTCATTTACCATTACTTATTCGGACTATAGTGGATTTAATTTTCCCAGAAGAGTTCCTTGTTCCATGCACGGTCTGTGTTTAACATATATATATATATATATATATATATATATATATGATGAAAACCCACAAGGAAAAGAAAAATGATTCCAAGGCCTTTCGTGTATTCAGAAGTACACCTCGTCAGGGAATGAGGTGTACTTCTGAATACACGAAAGGCCTTGGAATCATTTTTCTTTTTCCTTGTGGGTTTGCATCATTCATTCATTTCACGTGTTTAATTGTGAAATTCATCATATATATATATATATATATATATTATATATATATATATATAATATATATATATATATATATATATATATATACAGTAGGATCTCGTATAACGATGGTAATTGGTTCCACCAAAATCATCATAATACAAAATTATCGCTAAACGAATATAGGAAATACATGTTTAAGGCTTAATCCATGGGTCGGGAACTTTTTTGGGTATTACCCAAAAATCTATTTGAGTAAAATGAAATTACCCCCAGACTTCAAAGTAAACAAAAACAAGCCAATTGCTCTTAAAATTGTTGCATATAGTGTCTCTCATACCGCACGCATTACCCCCAAAATTTTTAAATGTACCCCCATTTGGGGTAATTTACCCCTGTTCGCCGACCACTGGCTTAATCCATTCTAAGACCATCGGGAGTTGACATTTTTCACCCAAAAACCATACTTCATAATATTTAAACATTTCATATTATAAATAAACCTATTAAGAACATTTTAAAGGCTTAATATCAATGCTGTTAATTTTTTTTTTTTTAATTTTATTGGGTTCAGAATCCCAGCTGAGCCGTGAACGGCCAAGCTCTGAATGGCCAGTTTAACCTACAGCCCAAGTTAAGCTAGACTAAAAACTTACGGACTTGGAGGTCCTATTCGGTCCTACCTCAGGGTTGCTGACTCGATGTGGGCCTACCTCAGGGTTGCTGACTCGATGTGGGCCTACCTTAGGTCTCAGTTGCATAAAATTAAGATAAAAAAAACAAAAGTGGCACTATTTATGGTCTTCTTTCTAAACCTTGCAACAACAACACAACCTGCACTATTGCATGATGCAACGATCTTGTATCTAAACAACCAAACTGAATTGCAAGAGAGCTCTCTATAAGACCACACCCTGTAAATGCCGCATTCAACAAACGAGTAGGAAGGACGCGCAGCGCCCCAAAAAATGATGCCACAAGAGTGCCCAAACAATGATGCCACAAGAGCCCAAAAATGCTAGTTCTAAATTATGTGAATTTTTCACTAACCTTACACTTATGAGATGGATCTATATACACCTTAACTTAATATATACAAGCAATGCCGCATCAATCAGCTTAGTCATCATATCGCCTTGGGACTACAATGGCTCTTCCTCTTCTAGATTTTCTAACACTCCCCACCGAAGAGGCATTGTTGTCATTACCTTTTCAAATTTAGCCAAACCTTCTCCATGAGGCTGTAACTCAAATGTTTCATGTTGACTATCCGTGTTTTTGCTGATTTCTAAAGCTTTTGTATAGGTCTCTTTAATTTTCCTCCTGAAGTCTTTACCAGTGCAGACCTAACCAAATTGTCTTTGCCAACAAACAACTCTTCAATTATGCCAAGCTTCCAGCATTGCCTTGGTCTTTCATCCCCAATCATTACCACTTCTCCCACCTTGATACAATTTGCATTGGAGCCCTTTACATTGCCTGATGGGTAATAATTGAGTTCTGGCAAGTATTCCATCTGCCACCTCTTCCATAACTGATCTTGTAGCTCTTCAAGGTACTTGAACCTTCTGGTTAACTCTCCTTGAGTGCTCTGGATAGGCTGCAAGTCTTCTGACAAACTGGGGCTTGATGTTAATCGTTTACCACAAAGAAAATGATTTGGTGTCAATGGCTCTGCATCCTGCATACTGTTATAAACAAAAGTGATAGGCCTACTGTTCACCATTGCTTCTACTTCACACAAAACAGTGCAAAATTCTTCTTTGCTCAAATGAGCATTAGCTAAAAGTTTCTTTAATGAACACTTTACACTTCTTACTAGCCTTTCCCAAAATCCTCCCCACCATAGTGCTCTCTCAACAATAAACTCCCACTGTACCCCTTGGTGTGAAAAGTAGGACTGGAATCCTCCCTCTTTTAGCAAGGACCAAATTTCCTGGAGTTCCTTTGCAGCCTTTTTGAAGGTTTTTGCATTATCCAATATGATTTTACTTGGGAAATCCCTTCTGTTCACAAACCTTTTAAAGGCCAAAAGAAATACGTCACTACTTAAGTTGCTTACCAACTCCAAATGGATTGCTCTGGTGGTAGCACATGTGAAAAGACATATAACTTTGTTAGACTCCCCTTGCTCATACACATCATAGACTGGACCTGCGAAGTCTACTCCCACTACATCAAATGGGGAAGTATAGACACACCGTTCTCTTGGAAGTGGAGCCACCTTTTCATAATAAGGCTTTGCACTCCAACGCTTGCAAACCACACATTTATGCAAGACCTTTTTTACTACTTGTCTAATTTTGGGAATCCAAAACTGTTGTCTGATCTCTATTATCACTTTTCTAACTCCAGCATGTAACAACTTATGATGCATATCCAGGATCAAAAGTTCCACAAAGTGCCCCCCAGAAGGTAGCAAAATTGGATGTCTTTTCTCCTCTGGAAACCCAGAAAACTGTAGTTTACCTCCTACTCTCAATAAATCCTGATCCAAAAACACATCCAAACCCTTGAGAGCAGAATGTGTTGGCAGAACCTGTAATGGACTGCTGGTGAGCAATTCCCTTTCTTCACCAAATTTTTCCTTCTGCACATATATCACCCAGTATTGCCTGGCTTGCTGAATCTCCTTACTGTTCAGAATTCCTTCCCTTCTTGTTTCTCCCTTAATATTTTTGTAAATCTATATACCCATGCTGTCACTCTTAACAACCTTTACAGACTGCTAATGTCCTCAAGCCTCAATATGGGGTCCTGCTGCATAACTTAACAACTGTTAACAGTGCATTTTCTCATTTCACTCACCCATTCTTCTTGAGCCTGGTATTCTCCTACAATAGGCTGATTAGAAGGCCAGTTTTCACTTCCAAGTTTTAGCCACTCTGGCCCATTTCGCCACAAACTTGACTGTGCAAGATCTTTCACTGAAATTCCTCGTGTTGGTAAATCAGCTGGGTTTTTGGGTGCCTGGACAATGCTTCCATTGCTTGGGATCTGTATGTGCTTGAATTTCCTCCACCCTATTAGCGACAAATGGTTTCCATTTCCTTGCCTGGCTTCTTAACCAGTGCCAAACTATAGTGGAGTCTGTCCAATAATAGCTTGTAATTTCATAGAGGGCCAAAGACTTTTGCACTGTAACTGCAAGCCGACTAGCAATAACTGCACCCATCAATTCCAACCTTGGAATAGAGAACCTTTTCAAAGGTGCTACTCTGCTCTTTGCAGCAACCAACCTGCAACTTACTTCCTCTTTGAATATGCCTCTTATATAAATACAAGTTGCATAAGCTTCCTCATTTGCATCACAAAAGATGTGCAGCTCCAAATTGTCTGGACTATTGTTCAACTCTCCAAAGTACCATCTTGAGATTTCAATGTCTCCAAGATGTGCCAATTCTTTGAACCAATATTTCCACCTTACCACCATATGATCAGATAACTCTTGGTCCCAACCAAGTTCAATTTCCCAGAGGCTCTGAAACCAAATTTTTTACTTTATCACAAATGGAGCCAGGAATCCAAGAGGATCAAAGACCTTTGAAGCAAAACTAAGAGCTGTACGTTTTGTCCACCTTGTCTCATTCTCAGCCAGCTCTACTAAAGATTTCCCATTGAAGGTAAACAAATCTTCTCCTTGCTGCCAAACAATGCTTAGCACCTTTGTGTCTATTGCCCACAACTCCTTAATACCAGAATCCTCAATACTTTCTGCTGCATCAGGTACTACACAGGACTGACTCATAAACTGTTGTAATTGAGAATGATTGGTCTGCCATTTTCTAAGCTCCATGCCAGCCTCCCTCTTTATAGCTCTAGCCTCCCTGAATATCTGTTTAGCCATTTCTGTATTATCCACGGAACACAGCAAATCATCAACATAAAAATTTTTCCTTATGTGTTCAATAGTGTTAGGATAGACTTCAGAATATTTCTTAAAATGGTACTGCATAGTAGCTGCCAACAGAAATGGACTAGAGCTGAGGCCAAACAACACTGACTTCATTCTATATGCTTGAACTTTAGGTTCATTTTCCAACAAGTCTTTCGTATCCACCCACAGATACCTTACTGCATCTCTGTCCTCTGGTTTTAACTTTATCCGCAAAAAGGCTTGCTTCACATCTGCAGTCAATGCTACTTTACCAAACCTGAATCTCAGTAACAAGGAAAATAAATCTGCATTTAAATTTGGCCCAGCATCCAAACAGTCATTCAAGGACACACCACCTTTGTCCTTGGCTGAGCCATCAAAAAACTACCCTCAGTTTGGTGATAGTTTTGTCTAATATCTTCTGTTCCTTCAAACTTATTATTGCCCAAATTAATTCCTTTAACTCGCAATTCTTGGACACATGCTGCGAAAAATGCTCTGTATGAATTGGTCCACAATTAACCCACCCCTTATATCTCCAGTCTAACTATAGAGTAGATCAAGTCTAGCCTAGCCTAGAGGGGTCAGCCTAGAGATTCCGGAAATGGTCCAGAGCGGGCAGATAAATTGAGGTCCACAGTAGGATTCCTCACCAAATTAGGTTAGGGCAATCTACCTTCACCTTTGTTAAGCTATGAGTTGATGCTGGGTCTTAGGCCACAATGTAGGCCTAACTTGTCTGACCCAGCTTAATTTAATGTGATTAATTTGCTGGGTTAAAAACACAATTAGTCACTTACTGTTAGTTATTAGAGAGTCTCTTTTCTCCTTCCTGTTTAATTGTCGAGAGCGTACTTGCTGGTGGGGATCTTTTTCGTTGTCTGTTCTCGTCCCTTCTCCGGTTCCGTCCTTTCGCCCTGTTCCTCGTTTTCGTTCTCCTTTGTTCTCCTCTTCGCGGGGCTTTTTTCACCAGCGTTCTGTTGGTTTTTTCCTCGGTTGGTTGAGCGGTAATGTATATCTATTACCGAGCACGCTCTTGTCACACAGTATAAATATACTAGTGTGGAGAATAACTCTGGTGAGCAACCAATTGGTTTCATCCACCCAGTTATTGACATAAAAGGAATTTAATAATTGTTAGATTAACTACCTACCTACTCAGTGAACCATTTTCGTTACCTCCCAACTACCCACTCATCAGTTTTCCATACATGCCATATCTAAACAAGTAGTGACTGGAGCACAAAGTTCCTCAATCTCTACAGCTTGGACCTTGATAGTGGGACCTTGTGGTAACAACCCCTTAACCAGAACTTCTACCTTCTTAACTTTGGTTCAGATTTGAACGGAACCCCCAAACCCAGAAATTCTTAAATTTTACCTCTTAAGTTCTTTAAACTTCAATTTTCTGGAAATTCTGGTCTTAATAAAGCTACACTGGCTACCACTATCAAACAACACTCTTACAGTAGCTTCTCCATCATTTCCAATTAATTATAATGCTGCAGCTGTTTGCAATAATCCTCCTTTACTTTTACTCCCTTTCATAGCAGTGGCATGTGCCACTGATGTCTCTACTTCTGGGATAGGCCTACTAGGAGTGTTTTCACACAATAATGGCTGATGCCGGCTATGGCATTTTTTGCACAAAATTTTAAACTTACAAAACCTTGCTCTGTGACCTTTCAAAAAACATTTAAAACATGCTGTGGGCTTAGTTACCCTGTCCTTTCTCTCCTCAACAGGTAAAGCCTCAGCCACCTCACCATTTATATGACTTGTGGTTGCCTTCGCAAAATATGCATTCCTTGATTCCCTTTAATTTATTCTCAGAGGATGCATGTAGAGGTGATACTGTACCTGGGCTATTCCTTTTTGTAGAAACTTTGGTGCTGTGCCTACCTTTGTCCCCTTGTTTAACATCCCACTGTGCAAACTCAATTCCCTCTCGTCTTCCTAATTCTGTGCCTAAAAGACTTAACATCTGCTGAAGGGGGATGTACACATGTTCTGTAGAGTGTCCCCTACTTAATTCAAGCAAAATTGAGCTAAGCAATTTAGACTCCAGTATAGTGACCAACATTATACCATACCTTTCCACTCTTACATCCAAGTTATCCAGGGACCTAGTTCTAACTTCACATTCATCATATAACTACTGTAACTCCTTGACACTATTGAGATTATCGCGGAGGTGGCTTTTAATTGAGATCTCTGGCTTACCAAACCGTTTCTTTAATATATCCCAAACCACAATATAATTAGCCTCTGTTAATGCTAATCCTGCTATTGTCTTTGCTGCCTCCCCTTCCAAGAGGGACTGCAAATAATTAAACTTCTCCACTGCACCTAACACTTGACTAGAATGAACTGCTGATTGAAAACTGTCTGCCCATCCTTGCCATTCCTGAATACTCCCAGAAAATGTTTTGAGTACAAGCCTCGGTAATTGAACTGCAGATCTGTTAACTTTAACTTCACAAACGCCATTTGTTGAGGGTTGTGTTTCATTATTAGATTTAGACCTGGTCTCTAACTGTACTGAGCTGCTAAACTCTTTTGCTCTGTGGCATACTTTAATTATATCATCAATAATCTCTTCAAAGTAAATTGTTATTTTCTATTTCATCCTCTTCTATAAGAGCCTCAATTTTAACATTTACTTCGCTTAGAACCACCTTTTTAGTTTCTAATATGGAAAGCTGTGCAGTCACTAAGCTTAAATCCTCTTGCTCTATGGCAGAATCTATAGTGGCAATGACCTTTGTAATTAGACCTTTGTAGGTGCTTCTCCTTTTTTTAAACTTGTTCAATTCAGCTGCACTCATCTTCAATGCAAACAACAATTGGGCTCAATACCAAATAAGCTGAATTGGCAAAAATACTTAACCAAACTGATCAAACTCAAATTTTGCTTTTTTCAAATAAACTGAATTGCTGGGTGGGGTACTGACCAACCACCAGTATGGAATACCAAATTTTCCATCCAAGTAACTGGCGCACTGAAGTCTGCAACCTTCGCCTACGATAATAAACCAAATTAACCAAACCGGTAAAAATGTAGGCCCAAAACAACGACAGACTAGTGGCCAAGTTTCACAATTGGGCGACCAAACTTTCTACCCTGGGACCTTAACTCAATTATGCTCAACCCGTCTAGGCCTAACTTGGGCTACAATTTGCACAATCAGAACTTTGCCGGAAAATAGTTATTGACTCAGTCTTGGGCTAGAATCCGGTTCCGAAGGACCATGTTAAATTTTTTTTTTTTTATTGGGTTCAGAATCCCAGCTGAGCCGTGAACGGCCAAGCTCTGAAGGGCCAGTTTAACCTACAGCCCAAGTTAAGTTAGACTAAAAACTTACGGACTTGGAGGTCCTATTAGGTCCTACCTCAGAGTTGGTGACTCGATGTGGGCCTACCTTAGGCCTCAGTTGCAAAAAAATTAAGATAAAAAACAAAAGGGGCACTATTTATGGTCTTTCTAAACCTTGCAACAACAACACAACCTGCACTATTGCACGATGCAACCATCTTGTATCTAAACAACCAAACTGAATTGCAAGAGAGCTCTCTATAAGACCACACCCTGTAAGTGCCGCATTCAACAAACGAGTAGGAAGGACGCGCAGCGCAGTGCCCCAAAAAAATGATACCACAAGAGCCCAAAAATGCTAGCTCTAAATTAAGTGAATTTTTCACTAACCTTACAATTATGAAATGGATATATATATATATACACACACACCTTAACTTAATATATACAAGCAATGCTGCATCAATCAGCTTAGTCATCATATCGCCTTGGGACAACAATGGCTCTTCCTCTTCTAGATTTTCTAACAAATGCAAACATTGTTAAATAATTAATAAATTGACATAAAATTCTCACCTTTGGCTGAAAAGATGGCTGGCTTAAGGGAGTTGATAGAGAAGTTGAGGTGGGATGGGAGAAACTTAATTCTTAGAAGGAGAGTCTCCTTCCATAATAACCTCTGCAGGTTCAGCTGAGGTTGAGGTTGAAGCTACAGATGGTTCTTTTTCCAATCTTGGCCTCTTGGCGCTCAATTCACTTTCGAGCGCTTTGATTGGCCGAAAATGACGCCAGCGTGGTATCGTACCGCCGTCATAATACAAAATTTTCATCGTCATATGAACACATGGGGTCTATGAGGTCATCGTAATACAAAATATCGCAATACGATCGCATCGTTATACGAGATCCTACTGTGTGTGTGTGTGTGTGTGTGTGTATATATACATATAGATATATATCGTAATCTCGTAGCAGTTCTGTGCGTTGGTCTCTCTTCACACGAAGGTCAAGCTGCTGGCCCCGCCTCTAGGCCTGGCTTGGTGGAGGAGCGAGGTGCTCTCTTGCGCTCTCCATCGCATATAGCCAGGTACACCCGGCTCATCTGGTACCATCCTGAGCCAGGCATCTAGTCTTCTTTTGAAGATTTCACTTTAATCCCTGTCAGGTTCCTGAGGTCCTTTAGAAGCTGGTTAAAAAGTCTTGGCTGTAGTGATGAAAGCCGCTATTGAAAAACAAGAGACACGATACCGATATTGTAATTATCGATACCGGGTTTTCGGTATTGAAGAACTGCCTATTGTCTTTATTGTGGGAGCAATCAGCAAATGTCAAGTTAACAAAGATTTGTTTTTTGTAGGATTTTGGGGCCAATGTGAGTAGAAATAATGATTTATCTTCATACATAACTTATACATGCAGTATATCTTTGAGGGGCGTCATTAGTGTATGTCACAATTTATCATTTGTTATAATATTATGTTATTGACGTTATATGACGTGTCCGTTTTTCTGAAAAGGGAAACTATCATCCAGAACTCTCGCCTTAAACATTTGAAATCATATAAATATGTATTGAAACGTTCAAAAACGTTTTTACACGATTCCAAAACCTTGCGTTGCGTTTTTAGATTCATTATTGAGTTCATTCAGATTTCGAATTTCGTACTAGACGCTTGCAGTGGTTGATTGATGCGCATATTTCACAAGTTAAATTTTGTAATTTTGTTACGTGGGCATTGCAGTCTTGTGATATGGGAATAAGCTATTTCTTACTTTAAATAAGCTACCCCTTCGAATCTATTACAAGAATGTCAAAAAAATCAATTGTGTGGAATTATTTTATTAAGAAAAATAAAAACGAAGCTGAATGTTCAAAGGAAGAAAGCGAAGACCAAGACTTACAAGCATCTAACTACTCAGAGAATGTTACTGAAGACAAGAATGAAGTAGATGATCCATTGATGTGCGCATGAAAGAAATAGAGAAATTAGAAAAGGTACCATTGAGAAGCAATGCAACTAACTTTGATCCTACTAATGAATTTAAGAGTTTCGAAGTTTCTTCACAAAGTGAAAATTTAGAGAAGCTGTACAAGGCATTGCTTTCCATTAAACCCACTAGTGTAGAATCAGAGAGAGCTTTTTCTGCTGCTGGCTTATTTCTGACCAAGCTAAGATCAAATCTCTCTGAACAATCATTAGATAGTCTTTGTTTCCTCAAAACGTACTTCCAAAACCAAAATAAGAAATAATATACAAAATTATTAATAAACTTTTTGTTTTTTTAATTGTTATTTTTACCTTTTACCTTTGGTTATCTGATATACTTAATCATTATAAATAGTCCTTCCTTTTTCCTGCCTTTCCCTAGGAGCGGCTGTTCAAACTTTTTTCAATCAATGATATTTTCCCTTTGGTGTCGGTGACAGAATTTAAAAAGTAACTTTAGTTTTTATTGTCGTTAATGTGGTGAGTACTACAGGTCCTGCAGGCTTGTGGGAGGGTTGGCACTTGGCAGGGTGACACCTAAAAAATCATTATAAATTATTCTCTGCACAAAACCGGTATCAGTAAAATAATTGTTCAAATACCGGTATTAAAAATTGTCGGTATTATTTCATCCCTACTTGGCTCCCCGACAACTAAGCTGTTTTCCTACACAATCTGCCTTTACTATTTTCCAGTATTGTTTGGATGGTAACTGGGTTTAGTTTGAGGTTTGGTACCAGTTTTTCGATCATTTTCCATGTATGTGTGTACCTCTCTCTTCTTTCCAGAGGGTATTTGATGTATTCAATCCGACGTGAATGCAGCGAGTTTCTTGCTTATATTGAGATTCTGAATGTAGTGGGGCTAGGATGCTTTAAACCCTAGATCCTGTCCCAAAACTGGATCCTATCTGCTTGGCAGATAGCTGGTGAGGGAAGTTGTATTTTGGGGCCTCTTTGCGAGTGACCCGTCGCCCACGTCGGGCTAACATCATGAAAAAGAAAAAAACTATAGTGTTTGTCATTTACCACTACTTATTCTTCGAACAATAGTAGATTTAATTTTCCCAGAAGAGTTCCTTGTTCCACGCACGGTCTGTGAACAAAAAGGTTTCTATGAACATAAATCCGCAATCGCTTCGTTTCCGAGATACATTGCTTTTTTGCCGAGGACGATCCAATTAAAATGAAAGTCATTGAAGTTTATTAAAGTCGTAGTTTTCTGGTTGTTTAGATAACTATTTTTCTTTTGTTTTGATAGTATTTTGTTAGTTGTCATTTCAGAAACCAAAATTATGCAACTGACTTTTTATTAAAAAAAAAATCTTGCTTATGCAAGAGAAATTAATAACAGATAAATTGTGGCAACCTATTCAAGATTGTTCAGAAACAATACTCAACCATGTAGCGTTTTCAAACGTATGCGGCAAAATTTTCAACGACGCGTTGAAGCATATATTCTGATGCAAGGAAATCATTTTGAGTACTTGTTGTAAATAAACTTTGATAAACTTTAATGACTCATTTTAATTGGATTCTCCTCGGCAAAAAATCAATATATCTTGGAAACGAAGCGATTGCGGATTTATGTTCATAGGAACTATTTTGTTCACTTTGACGTCCTGAATATGTATACTAATTTATGAAACACAATTGATAACATTCTGTATATTCTTGGCCTCTTGCCTTTTGTTATAATGTTTCAGACCAGCAAAGACCCTAGGATCCACTCATGGCTAGTCTACCTAACCAAATTTGTAATTGTGTATTGCGCATGTCCTCCGTGGTGGCGGAGGGGACCTACAATTTTACGTGGGTTCCGAACCACAAAAACCTTAATTTTACTATCTTAAACTATACCTAATCTATCAACATATGAATGTAATCGATTTTCAAACATGTTTATAGACGTGCTACTAATTACTTCTACCGACAAACTATTCCAGCTAATCTATGCGTAAAAAAGTTTTCGGCGACTGCTATCTCGAACCTTCTACTTGTCAGCTTGCACTCGTTATTTCTAGTTTTACTATACTGTGCTATTTCGAAAAAGCTATCTTTACTTACGTTATCGAACCCATTCATAATTTTGAAAACCTGGATTAGATCACCCCTTAGCCTCCTAGTCTCGAGTGTAGTCAATTTTAACTCCTTAAGCCTATCCTCGTACGACTTTGACCTAAACGGCGGAATCATCTTAGTTACTCGTCTTTGAACTCTTTCGATTTTGTCTATATCCTTGCGCATATGCGGATTCCAAACTTGGATCGCGTACTCCAAATGGGGTCTAACTAATGACTTACAAAGAGAAACAATAATATCACGCAATTTGTACTAAAAATTCTTAGCTTTGAAACGTAGAACTTTGTTTGCTTTATTGACTGCTCCTGTACTTTGTTTCGCTACTTTTAAATCACCACCAGACATGAGGCTGATTACAAAATTTGCTTATGATTTGATTATGATTAGTGGGGTGCGAATTTTTTTGATTTTGATTTGATTATGATTAGTGGATTTGCAAAAATGTTGATTATGAATTGATTATGATTAGTGGGCTCGAAAAATTTATGATTATGATTTGATTATGATTAACATTTTTGATTATGATTAGATTATGATTACATGGCTTAAAAATGTTGATTAAAATTTGAATTTGTTTGCCACAGTTAATTAAATATGATTAAATTATGATAACCATGTCAGATATTGATTATGTGTATTTAAATATGGAATCACAAGTGATAGCATACAAGCAGAATATGTTAATGAATAAATGTACAGTGTATACGGCAGTATTCTAGTATATGTACTATATTTTACACTCAAAAAGTCACAAAAGAAAACATCTTACGTAAAATTATTCTTCCATCATTATCACATGGTGAAGTTACAATGAACGAGTGATATGTTTATTACATTTTACATAATACACTTTAATCATTGAATAATCATTGATTATAACATTCATAATTTTTATTATGATTTGATTATGATTATAATATTTTCTAAAATTTTTATTATGACTTGATTATGATTATATATATTTTCTAATTTTGATTATGAATTGATTATGATTGCATAATCACCATCATGGATTATGATTAATAATCAACCCATGTCTCATCACCACTAACTATAACTCTTAAATCTTTTTCCTGATCTACATTTACCAACTCCTTCCCTGACATACTATACGCAAAATTACCGTTATGCGAACCTATATGTAAAATTTTGTACTTATCAACGTCAAATCTCATTTGGTATGTGACCGACCAATCTACGATTTTATTCAGATCTTTCTGGATTTTACCTCTATCTTCGTCATTTATCGCCCTACCACCTAACTTCGTGTCATCAGGGCCGCCGAGAGCTGCCACGGGCCCCGGGGAAGGATTGGTATATGGGCTCCCCCGTTTACTCAGTATTTTATTATGAATGTTTTTTGTGTACATAACAAGCAAACTGATTATATGTCCAAGTCACTATTCAAAACATACAGTATGAATAAACAACTCAGAAGAAACTGACCATTTTACTTTTCGAATCAATTATATTAATTCTATCACCATACAATTTACAAATGCAGTACCAGTCCATGCAGGCAAGACAATTGTTTACTGCAAGATTTTCATAATTAGAAGTGTACTTTCTTTGCCTTCTCTCTAGCAAAGCGGTAAATAATTCTGATAAAATTTAAAGTACTGGCTAACTGGCTTTCAATTACAATAGTTCCCAGATCTGTCAGTCGGTCTTGGGCATTGGTGGACCGCAGATATTTTATCTGTTTCAGTTTGACTGATATATAATCTCTATAAAATGTATGTTCATTAATTATATTTCCGCTCTGTTATTTAATCAATTGCTTTAATATTTTTAGATTTTATCCCCCCTCTTTCCGGGCCCCCTAGAGGTCCGGGTCCAGGGGATTTATCCCGGCTTCCCCGCCCTCTCGGCGGCCCTGCGTGTCATCCGCAAACTTTGAAACTGTACTGACTAGGCCGACATCTAGATCGTTAATATAAGAAAAAGCAAGGCGCCCAATACAGAACCCTGAGGAACACCGCTCGCTACATTAGCCTAAGAAGACTCCGCTCCATCAACGACTACCCTCTGTTCCCTACCTCGCAACCACTCATCTACCCAATTTATTACTACCTTTCATTCCCTGGCGAGGTGTACTGTTGAATACTCGAAAGACCTTTGGAATATAGTTTAGTTGTTGGAGACTATTGTTGTCTTACATCGGGAGAAAGAGAAGGATGGGTTCCCAGCCCAATCCTTCCCTTTCAGTATCGCGGGAGAGTAGGAGCTAGCTACCTCTTATGACGGCCGGTGGTGTTGCCACATCCCTAAGCCAAAGGAGTTTGGAGCACAGAATAATTAGGTTAACTTAAGCCCAGTCAACTTGTTGAGTCCCTCGAGTTCTTTCGCAAGGAAATAAGAGCATTTTCAGTCAAACTGCAATAGGCACGAGGTTCACCAGTAATCCCCCCACGGGTGCGTAACCCAGGTTGAATATTACATAATGCTTTAATTCGAAGCAAGGAGAGGTATAGGCTGTAAATACCAAAATAGATTAGGCTTCATACGAGGTTGGGTCAAAATGTTTTTAAGCCCAAGAGCTTTAATTTTTTTAAATTCTTCAGCATATTCAATTTGTTTGGCGATGCTTTTCTGGTATCGTTCCTGCGACTTCTCGATGCCGTCCAGGAAAAAGTTTTGGGGACCTCTTTCATGAACTCCCTCAGCATTCTTCATCTCATCATAATCACTGAACCGCTTTCCACGAAAGTGCTTTTTCCATTTAAACGATAGTAGTGATTGGGATCCAGGTCTGGTGAATAGGCAGGGTGAGGCAGCTACTCGTATTCGAGGCTACACTCTGACAGCAGCCATCATCATTCTTGATGTTTGTGGAGAAACGTGTCCAGCAGGAGCAGAAGATCAGTCCCAAGCGATTATTAAATGTTTTAAGCAACAACCAACTACTACTGGGCATTTCTGAAGGACGTGGGGACTTCACTGGGTAGAAGATGATTGCTCTACTATACCCCTTTATTTGTCGGCCTTCTAACCGATGCTTGTATATGTAACCTGTGTGTGGTTTAAGATGCATATAACCCTTTATTTTTTTTATTTTAACCATTGTTATAAATACATTGGGTCGCCACTTTGCAGTTTATCACGATAATCACACAACTGAAAGATAGAAATATATACGAGGTAAACAAGTCCAACGAGATAGAATATGTTCTGGTAATAAAGATCGAAAACTTGAGAAGCGGAATTAATTAGCGGAAATGTCACATTCAGTTGATTAAAAATTAATGATATTTGAAATTAAACTTAATGATTAAACTTATTTGATTTTAAGTATTACAAAATTAAGTATTATGTTTTACTACTAAATAGTATGTAAATGTTAAATTAATATTTTGAAATAAAACTAAATGAATGCAGACTTCTTTTCAAGTTATTAGGACACTCCTATCTTTCATTTCAGACAAATTGATACAGAAACGGAATACTCTACTTTTGCTTTTGACCAAGAATCCAAAGATATTTGTTGAAGAAATGTTTATTATAATTATAAGGAGACATAAAGTATAATTATTAATTCTGAGTGAGCAAGGATCTCTTGGGCTGGCGCTGGTATTCGTGATAGACCAAATACCAAATACTATATACCAAATACCTGTTATCCGGATCACTTTGGTTCTTCAACTTCTGGATGGTCATTTGGTGCTTCATGGGTCGCTTCACTAATTTATTCTGGTTCATTTACACCTCATTTAGGATCTTTAAACTATTTTCCCCCCAACATACTCTTTTCAACAATCACCACCCCAATGTTGATCTTTTCGACTATATCCCCCACCAAAGTTTAAACTCTGCAAATTAACCAAAATAAGATAAGAAAACAATAACAACAAATTTATTATTTATTGCAAACATATAATAATAGAGAACCATTATTTACATAGGATAAAATTTGAATGCCCGGTTAGGTTCATTGAATATACTCGGTTAGGTTCATTGAATGCCCGGTTCGGTCAACTGAATACCCGCGGTTAGGTCAACTGAATACCCGGTTAGGTCAACTGTACGCTCTTGACGATTGGTTAGGTTTAGTCGTGATATTTTCGTTAAAACTAACGAAAATATCACAACTAAACCCAACCAATCGTAAAGGGCGTACAGTTGACCTAACCGGGCATTCATATTTTATCCTATGTAAATAATGGTTCTCCATAAACCGGAAATATGACAGAATATAATAGACTTTTCAAGATATGTATCTTATATACTGTACATATCTTAAAAATTCTATTATGTGAATAAGATAAGTAAAACCTGTTAAATAATCCCCCCCCTGAATATTGACCTTTTAAACTGTCCCCCCTCTGAAGCTGGGGGGGGGGGAATAGTTTAAAAGATCCCTCATTTACACGGGCAATTTTAGTCATTCTTGGAGGAGACCTCTATGCTCCAGGGCAGGGGTTCCCCACCTATTGTTGTGCTCCATGATAGTCTGACGGTACTCCTACAATCAGTGGTGTAGTGCTAAATAAAGAAGTGAGGGAACGCATTTTGAAAGTGTTACTCAGATGCGGGGGGGGACAATGGCGAGCGCGGCGAGCCCATACAGCTGGGGGTCCGTGGGCACTGTAAGCCTCCCGGGAAATCTTTTGAAATCTGACCAATTTCAGGGATATTTTGAGGTCATATGCACTGGATATTAGGATATATTCCAAGGTTGAAGATGCAGTATTTCCAGTGTCATTAGATATACGACATCCAGTACGATCAATAAAAATAGCTAACAACTGGAATGATTAACTAAAAAAAAGTTAACAACTGGTACGCCGTGGTGACTGTTTCACCAGATCTTTATAGGCTAGCATTGCCTCAGTCGAAGCTAAAAGAAATGAAACAGTTATGATTCTTTCTCATATTTCTTCTAGGGGTGGGAATTAAAATTTCATGACGTTAGAGATTTGTAAGTTCGGATTTATTTGAAATAGTGAGGGAACGCCGTTCCGTCTACCAAAAAAGTAAGGGAACGCCGTTCCCACAGCACTACACCACTGCCTACAATGCTTAAAATCGTGTTTTGTAAAAAGAATTTGATTTTTCAGTTTTTTTTTAGGGCATTAAAACAGGTCTGAAAGAATTTTGACAGTGGTTTGATTATTCCTAATTTTTGCAGATTGAAAAGGTTGAGAACCCCTTCTCCAGGGGATTAAAACGGCCTTGCAGAGCAACGTGCTGCTGTTAAATTTGTATTTATTTATTTACTCGGAGTAAATGGTAAAAATACCAATTTAAAAAACAGACAATTTGTTGATTGATGCGTTTTTAACATTCTATGGCCAAGAACGGTCATTGAGACGGGTATTGAAAGAAATACGACAGAATATGGAGAACGTAACTATT
Source organism: Bathynomus jamesi (assembly GCA_023014485.1). NCBI lineage: Eukaryota > Metazoa > Arthropoda > Malacostraca > Isopoda > Cirolanidae > Bathynomus > Bathynomus jamesi. The sequence continues at coordinate 379,413 of JAJOZX010002923.1, read as the reverse complement.
ATTTTTATCACTTATTATATTTAATCAGAAGGTTTTTCGCCATTTATTATGTCTTCCAACTACCTATACGAGGTAGTTTCACAACATTTAGATTAAGACGACAATCATATCGGACGATGACAAAAAAATGAAACAAATAAATATTTAGGCAAGTTTAAATATGAGAAGATATGAATAGACAGATGATTCTGTACGAAAGTGACAGCAATTAACAGAAAAATAATTCAATTAAAAACATTATCGTTGGTAATATTTTAAAACCTCGTCAGAAGCAAAATTAGAATAAGGGTTAAAGCGAAATATTTAAAAAACTAAACGTAGGTGGAAGGTGGCGCCATTAATGAGGTTTTGGAATATCATCATTATCGCTATGATGAAGATAGATTTGAAAATTTGATTAATTACGAATAATTATATAGATTTTGTAGTGACCGGTAGATAAGGTTATGGTCCACACACTATATACAGATGCAGTACAATAACCAGAATTAAGTTACACAACGAAATAATTATAGATTCACCTCAAGTATAGAACAACAGCTCCAGACAATATTCTAGATAGCCAGTAATAGTTGTTAGTCTAGCAGTTGTCAGTCTATAGCTATATCAGTATATCTAGATAGGCTAGTAGTTCACAATAGTACAACGACAATCAGCACTACATCCATAATCACAATGCTAATGATCATCCCAAAACATCATCGCTGCATATCCGCCCTAATCCGTCAAAACCAGTGCTGCCAGAGCCATATTAGTTTTTATTATTAAGGTGTGTTTTTGGTGTGTCGATCTGCAGACTTTTAGTCACACCAATCCACCACAGATTTTAAAGAAGAAAACTTTTAAATATGATCTTCACATATGATTTGTCATATATTTTTTAACATACTAGATGGTCGTATGGCACTTATAACTATTAAGGCCAGGGATGGAAATGGGGGTACACGCGGGTACGCGCTGTGTACTCAGTTCCCAGTTAGTGGAACCTCCCCCTGAGGGACCACCACCATTAGCTACCGCAGTGGTTGCAGTTCTTGGAAGGGTCGCTCGCTTCCGACCCCTTCTTACCACCACTGTCGAAGATGCATCCTCATCATGACCTCCGACTGCATTCCCAGCATCCCGATTCACCAAGGCACCTTGAGGGGTACCCTGTGTGAGATGTATTGAGCTGGCGATGTAGCAGTGTCTGCATTCAAGGATCCAGGATGAGGCTGAGAAGCAGAGGGCTCTGCACTCATGGATCCAGGATGAGGCTGAGAGGCAGAGGGCTCTGCACTCATGGATGGACTAATTGTTGCTTAAAAGGCAATAAGAATATATAGAGTTTAAGGCTTAATCACAATATAGAAATTCAGTTAATGCATTACTTAGGCCTATGGAGAGTTGATTTTTCTACACCTGCTTTGCCAGCTTCACGTAGCAGATAGTAAATGGAAAAACCAGCTGGCCAACAAAGAGAACTGTGCGTTCGTACATCTGTTTTGGGTTTAGAGATAGACGAAAGGAGTAGTACTAATGGATCTGAAAGCTGTTTTGATAGAAGATAGTTGTAATAGGAATGGGAGGATTTATGCCAAGTAAAAAATTTTAATTTTATATTAATATTTTCAAAAAATGAGACGGAGCTGATGTTACTTACACCACTTTTGGACGAGTGTCGATATGATAATGATAATGATAAGCTTTATTGGTAGGGTATAAATCCCATAACGTAGTACAATATACAGTAGTATTCTTGAAGTTAATAAGCAATAAGATAAATCAAATAATAATACATTTAAAAATAAATAAACTAAAAATTATGTTTAAAGGTGATAAACACAGGACACGTACTGAAACAAGTAATAAAAAATTAAAATAACGCTGTTTATTGCAGGAGAAAGATCCTCCAACCTAAAAAAAAAAGGTACAGTATCCATCAAGGTAATGAACGATACAACTAATTAAACAGTAACTTTAAAAACAAAAACAAAAAGGATTATGGTAATAAAGAAATAACAATGATACACGTACGGAGACGAGATATAATAATAAAAACTATTAACAGGCGTTTCATACAAATAAAAAGTCAATGGAATGGCTAATGCAGGAGTTAAGTGGAGTTACAGACACACGCACTTTCATATCAAGAGGTCCACAGTCTAGAAGAGCGGTTCTGAACAGGAAGTCGGCGGACCCCTAGGTGTCCGAGAGTTGTGTTTAAGGGGTCCGTGTGTTGACTAGATTATATTCAGTAAAACAATTTTTTTTTCCCTTTTTTTGTGGTGGCTAATTTTGATCTCTAACTGATAACATTTTCGATTACTTGAAACTTTAAAGTTTCTATAAATGTTGTTTTTTATGACCATCTTATGTTTCCAATTCATGAACTGTGAGTTTTTGGCACAAATGTTATAATGTTATAATGTTTCAGACCAACAAAGACCCTAGGATCCACTCATGGCTGGTCTACCTAACTGTGTTCGTAATTGTGTATTGTGCATGTCCTCCGTGGTGGCGGAGGGGACCTACAATTTTACGTGGGTTCCGAACCACAAGGAACATAAGAACATAAGAAATTTTTATAGTGGGCACACTAGGGGGCACGTCGGCCCATCGAGGCGGCTCCACTATTTAAAAACTGCCTGTACATTGACAACAACCAATTTTTACAAAACTAAATAATTATCAATTTAAAACTAATTAATTATCAATTATGAGCCCCTTCCCTGTTTTTATGCTGTTTTTTTTTTATGTAAACAGAACAGCGGTAAGTTGTATGCATTTTTATTACATTTTTACTCCGACTTTGAAGTATAAATCAAGACTAAAAACTATACTAATATGGATACCTCAATTTGTTTATATGCTACTTAATCATAATGCAAAAGATAATTTTTGGGGAGGGGCCCCCAAAAATATCAAGATTTTGGTAAGGGGTCTACAGTACAAAAAAGGTTGAGGAACGCTGGTCTAGAAGACATAAAGCAGGAGTGAGGAATAGCTTGCACAATTGGATTGTCTGTTTTTTTAATTCTTCGCATTAGACTGTATTGGGCACGTCTTGTTACCTCAGGAAGGCTCGGAACGTTGCGGTTAACGAACATTTGAGAGGCTGAGCATCTTACAGGTAACTTATGTAGCAGTCTATAGTCTGTTGTAAAGCAAATTGAGAGTTCTACAGGAGCCTTTTTTTATAATTAACCCAGAGTTGGTGCCCATAAATATTAGTGTAGAAAGTACGAAAAGGAGTGTAGCGATTACATACTTTCGCTATTTTCACACAACTATGACCAAGATGACGTCACATCGCGAGCCACACTCAAAGCATTCTTTCAAGACTTCTGGGCACGACGCCTCGACTTCTCTCCTCTGAAGAATCTTGAGTAACACACCATATACCATCATGTAAACAACGTTTGTAGCAGGTCCATTTTGGCCTAGTGTCATTCACCTAACTTTATATAAAGATACATCATTACCTCGCGCGTTATTAATATTGAAGTCATTATTGAAGTGCACATTTAAACATTTCATTTTAACTGAATTTGCATTCAAACAACTGCAACTTTTATTTTTGTCTCATTCACAAATCATTTTTTCTAAGTGACATTTTAACAGTTAACATTTAGTTTTCTTCTTCATAACGAAAGAAGAGCATTTGAAAATTTTTGCCACATGTGTTGGCATCATTCAACGGTCTCTTTCATCCAACGGTCAAGCTTCAGCCAGCGACTCCCTCCGTCTTTCGCAGAGGCAAACCCCCCCCCCCCCCCACGAACCTTTGTTTACAAAAAAGTTGATTTTGATACTTACGTATTATCGGGACTACCAAACTGTTTATTATGTATTTTTGCTCTCGTCATTTTCGTTTAAACTAACGAAAATATCACAACTTAACCTAACCAATCATCAAGGGCGTACAGTTGACCTAACCGGGCATTCAATTAACCTAACCGGGCATTCAGTTGACCTAACCTGGCATTTTCCGTTTTATTTTGTCTAAAACACATTCTAATATGAAATATTATGAGCTATCCCTCTTATATATTCGACAATACAATGCTCTGAATCGTAGCTTTCGACAAGTCTTCGAATTTGTTCAGCACAATTGCGATATTTTCTTTTTTTCTTTTGAGGTTCGTGGCCACCTATGTACTGTTCAATTCTGATTTCACTTAAAGTTTGTTCTTTCTTAAGGCACTCCAGAAATTTCCAAATATTTGGATGATGGGTAGCAATCTGTTCTTCTGGGCGATGAATTGTGGACGGTGAATTGTGGGCGATGAATTATCCTGAGCGATGATTTGTGGGCGATGAATTATGGACGGTGAATTGTGGGCGATGATTTTTCCGGATACCTTTGGCAAGAACCCTTTTGACGACACCCATTACTGCATCAGCTAGCTACTCCTTAACAACACGTGTGTTTTCCCCCCACTCCTACTGAAAGCTTTAAAAAGCATTCGTCAAGCAAACAAGCACGCACGCATCCACGCAACCGGGCTCACTGCAAGCACAGAGAGCATCAAAGTGGCTCAGGGTAGCGGTCCCCTACTTTCTCCACTCTCTGCTTGCATCTTTTCGTGAACTGTCCAATTTTTCTGCTTGTTTCCATGAACGACGCTTTTTCTTTCCCTTCGGCAGGAACGTGTTCACCGAGGAGAATTGCCATTTGACGAGTCTTGGATACCGTTTGCCGCTTGCGAACCCAATACAGTTCCCCTTGCCCCCTTCTCGTCGTCTCCTTTTCTCCCTCACCCGCTCTGCGTTCCTACCGTCCCCAACCCCGATCTTTTGTGGACCTTTTCGCCAAGTACCTTCCTCACGCTCCACAAACTCCCACATTTACCCCCATCTTAGCACCTTCCCTCATGCCACGTCTCTCCGAGCCATAGGCAGATCAGAGAGGGGACCAGGGGGCTTAATTTGGAGGCCCCATACATCCTGGTTAAACGAAATTAGGTAAAACGTTTGAGTGTTTATTATCCCGGGAAAAATCGTAGAATCCCGGGAAAAATAGTAGAATCCCGGGAAAAATAGTAGAATCCCGGGAAATCCTTGGAAATTTTCTTGTTATACTTCTCAAAGAATTTCATTATTTCTTATCTTAAAAAAGAATAAATTACTTGATCATCTCGTGCATCGGCTCGTGTAAGTTATAACAAGCCGATTCGGCTTGTTGTAAGTTGTAACTTGTCAAGTCTGGTATTGTCATTGTAATGAGGCATGGCATTACCCCCTTACCCCCTCCTCACTACCGAGTCTCCCACTCCCCCTTCATTCCCTTCAGCAGACAGTGAATTCAGTGACGACACAGCCGCACAATGTTAATTAGTAGCTCATCTAGATCTAGAAGTGCGTCTCAATCAGAAGAAGATGAAATGCAACAACAGCCTCAAACAATGATTCTGGCAGAAAAACTTGATGCAGCGATACAAGCACTGCAAAGCAGGAAATGCGATAGCCATGCTAGCACGAGCAAGCATCTCGGAAAAGAGTTCGAGGTGTTTGAAGCCACTGGTGAACGAACACCAAACATTAATCTGCTATTCAACGCTTTAAATTCAGTTCCCCTCCCCCAACATCGACTGAATCTGAGCGTGCTTTTTCGGCTGCGAGATTGTTGGTTACCAAAATGAGAACGAGATTAAATGACCGTAGCATCGACTTCCTTTGCTTCCTAAAAAGTCACTTCAAGAATGCTAAGTAGAATTTTTCATTTCAGTTTCTAATTTTCAATCTGCAAAAAAGCTACAGAAAAATTCTGGAAGTGTTTCATTGTCCGATACAACTGGTAAAACATGTACGTAAATATATAATATATATTTATGTACGTAATATATATATATATTATATATACACACACACACACACACATCTTTGGTTAGCTTCCGCCCGAATTGTTTATTCTGACGAAGGTCAAGCTTTTCACTCCACCTTAGACCTACAGTTTAACGTGGAATCCGAACCATGCCCCACCAGCAGCCCAGCGTCTTAATCACTAGGCCACCCAGGGTACCCATTTATCTACCAACCACTTTCTTTATTGTGGGGAAGGATGAGCAGCTGGGTTTTGCTGTGCGCCGGCTGCCGTCACCGGGTCTCGATCCCGGGGCCGATGGATTCGTAGTCAGCGACGCTAACCACTACACCACCGAGGCGCATCATATATATATATATATATATATATATATATATATATATATATGTATGTATGTATGTATGTATGTATGTAAATATATAGCTGCGATAAAGTATATCACATTGGTTAGATAATTTTAGATATAATTTGATAATTACACATAAATTAGACACAATAAAATTTTCCGGGAAATCCCGGAATCCCAGGACAAAGAGCACTCCCTAATATGAGAAACCCTAATGTTTATGTCAATGTTGCTTCAATTAAGCCCACCCCCCACCCCTCTGGATCCACCTATGCTCCGAGAGATCGTCTACAAGACCTTCACTCCTTCTCAGACCGAGACCATTTTATCGCTTGCTTTACGCGATCTCTTTTTTTTTATCGTTCACGTCGCTCTCTGGGGGAGGACTACTGTAGCGATCAGAGACTTTCGCTATTTTCACACAACTACGACCAAGATGACGTCACATCGCGAGCCGCGCTCAAAGCATTCTTTCAGGACTTCTTGGCACGACGCCTCGACTTCTCTTCTCTGAAGAATGAAGAATCTTGAGTGACACGCCAGATACCAACATGTAAACAACGTTCGTAGCAGGCCCATTTTGGCCTAGTGTCATTCACCTAACTTTATATAAAGATATACCATTACCTCGCGCGTTATTAATATTGAAGTATTTAGATGCTGAGTTCGCTTATATCAAAGAAACCTTTACTAAATTAGGCTACCCCGATGTTTTTATAAAAAAAAAGAACTTGGTATTGCTAGATTTTATTTTAGGACAACGCCTCTACTAAGGATTTTAAAGATCGCTTAGTGCAGGGTTCTCAAGTGTCCTTATTTCTAAAGGGACCCATACATGCTCAGTGAAAATGCGCATGTGCACTGCACAAACTGGTTGTGCAGTTCAATTTGTGCGTGTATGGGGGTAGTTTGCGGAAATGCGCAGGCCCCGCGCGTGCACTGTGCTAATTCAGTCGCTTCCTGAAAATCCATGCGCAGTCCCAGCAATGCACATGTCTAGTTTGAGCGTGTATGGGGAGGCGTGTAGCTTTCGCTCAGTTCTTGCGCTGACACCGTGAACGCAATCAATATAAGGTCGTCTTCAGAGAGTGTAGCTGACATCTTCACTCGATGAAGGCATGGCACAACTGAGCAAAGTAGCTCAGTACACATGAGTAGTGTATGGGCAAAGGCCTTGGCATGCGCAAACCGGGTTTGCACAGTGCACTGTGCAGTGCCACTGAGCGTGTATGGGCCCCTTAAGATTTGTTCTTATGTTTGCCTCAAATCTTATTTATTTGTTCTTATTTCTTAATTTTTAAATTTTTTTATTTCATCTGGCCATCAGAATAAAATGTTAACGATATACTTATTATGGATATTCTTATTTTTCGGACGGAATTCTTATTTTTTGGAGTTGAGGTTTTGATTTTGATTTTTTAGAATTGAGAACCCTGGTTTAGTCGTCCCTTTTAGTTCCGAATCATTTCGTAATAGTTTGCCTTCCGGTCTTCATACGGCTTGTAAAGTACCTTGAACTATTCGCAGTTTTGGATCTTTTCCGTTTGGGGGCTAGCAGCGAATTTTAATGAAAATCGGTATACTAATTTAGTTTTGGTCAATGATACATTTCATTTAAACTGATACATTTCATTTAAACTGAACTTGCATTCAAACAACTACAACTTTTATTTTTGTCTCATTCATAAATCATTTATTTTGTTTAATAAAGGAAGAAAACTCATTCTACTAATTTGCTTTAATGAAGAGCATTATTTGGCCTAAAAAGACCTGGTAACCTCAGACTCAAGCAATCCTAATCACTAATCAACAACATTCATTAACTTAACCTAATTAACATTATTATTATTGTTATTATTATTATAGTGCCAATAGCCTCTATAGGAGTGTCTTTAGCTTCGCTGGTACAGAATTTGAGGTTTCTTATAATCATGTTTGCCTTAGCACAGTAACTTCGATATTACTTCCTTATGTCTGAGTTGTCACTGAAGGAGCTGGTGATAGTTTGACCCAGATATTTAAATTCTTGCACCTGCTCTACTGGTTCGTTTCTCAATTTGAAAATAATATTAACTCTTTGGTTTGAGTTTTTGGGATAGAACTGCATAACCTTAGTTTTAGCAACATTAAAATTAATATCATGGTTCTGAGAATATGATTATGGTTATGAGAATATAATATATTTGTTGAAACACCTTATTAAACGTAAACACTAAAGGTGGGGTATCCCAGCACTGCCTGTTTAGAAGGTAATAAAATTGGACTGTCTAGGCCCTAGGGTTAAAAACGCTTCTTCATTTGCATTTTTATATAAGTTGTGAAAATAAATAAAGTAAAAAAGTGGTTTTGGATATGAACTGCTTTTCTGAGAAATGAGGAAAAATTTAAGTGATGACATCATGTTCGTTCTTAGCTACAAGGGCGACAAGCATCGGTCAACGCGTTTATTGCGGTTTTCCCTTATACATATAAATGGCCGAAGATTCTCTCGTTTTCTATTTTTAAAATAAGGAAGAGTAACTTTTTTAATGTACAAATTTGCATACCCATAAATGACTAAATTCTTACAAATTAGCTTCATAATGATGGAATGCCCACCTGCAAAAAGATTTTATCCACCTACCAAAATAAAATAAGAGCATATATATATATATATATATATATATATATATGTATGATACACACAGACAGTGCATGGAACAAGGAACTCTTCTGGGATAATTAACCATGCACTGTCTGTGTGTATCATAAAAAACTCAGGGGACCATTCTGAGTTCATTCCCATATATATATATATATATATATATATATATATATATATATATGCATCAACATATACATTTAATTTGATTTGTGTCATTTGTGATCAAATACAAATACAAAATTTTTTTTTTTAATTCACTCACTAAAATTGTCTTAGAAGTAGCCCTGTGATGAATAGGCCTATTGATTGAATCTGAATGTAGATAAAATAAATAAGCAATAGTGCTAAATTCAACCTATAATACCAGGAACCAGGGAACTAATTTGTTTTTTGTAGATTATTCTGTGGTGAGCACTGTCCATGATTTAGAAAACACTCTTTTTAACAGATATGACTATCAGTAATTTGATTAAAACAAAGGCAGCTATTATCAAATGATTACTGTTTGCGAAATTTATTATTATTATTATTATTATTATTATTATTGTTGTTTATTTATTTTTTATTATACTGTTAGGTAGCTAGGCTGCGTCATGGCGACTACGTAAAGCTGGAGATGATTCCCTCAGTCATATGACCTTACATTAGTAGATGTTTCGATGGAGGTTAAAAAAAATTCAATAAAAACAAAGTTACATATTAGTTTTTATTATTATTATGGAAAAACTATACGCGCTCACAACATAGTATCATATGTGGTACCTTTATTTCATAATTAAATATAAATTATTAATTAATTGAATTAAATAGCTATACAAAATTGCCTCGGGATTGGCGACATAGCCTATTGGGAATGAAATAATTGCCATACGTACAAAGAACCTGTATGTATGCATCGAGCCTCACATAGCAACAAGAAAACCCAATTTATTGTTTAGTCTACCACAGAGAAGTAGACCAAACAAAACTTTGCCAGATCAGCAAATAATGAAAATACAACGTGAATATAGGAACGGCTCTCCGAGCTGTTTATAGTACAGCGAACGCTTTAAACAGGGAAGATGTGCTTTTGTCTTCCCTAAAGTTCTGAGTGAATTCCTTATAATAAACTTAATAACTACAGATAGGATAGGCCTATACCTTCAAGTGTTTATATTGCGACTGCCTATATTAATTACATCAAGTTAACTCATCGCGTAACTCCATCGTGGCGGCCCTACACCGAAAAAGATCGTGACGCCCTATATCGTAGCAAACTAAGGCCCAGCAAAAATAAGGTGGGACAATTTCTTTTCGTTCACATATAGGCATCTAAAATCCTGACGCTAAAAATTACCATAAACAATTCAATATAAAGAGGTCCTTTAAAGACCTACATATTCACAGTGGTGGGCACCGTTAACCAAAAAGTTAACTTCGATAACGATAATCCGTTAACCCCAATTTTTAACTCCGATAACGATAATCCGATAATTTTACTACAAAGTTAACGGAAGTTAACGATAATCCGTTAACGATAACTATTTCTTTACTAACATTTAAAAAAATCAAGGAAAAAAGCTTTAAAACCCATAGAAAATGTTTATTTATGCAAAATCCAACAATAAATAGGTATTTAACTGTATTTTTATCAAGTTTTGCAACTTTTTTGCTTAATAACTTTTTTTTTATTTTTAATAAAAAATGTACTGATTACATGTTTTGAAACCCTTGTAACCACTAACCATTAACTAAATTTTAATTTACCAGAGAATTATTATGGCGGGAACTGAAAGGTAAAATTAAATTTTAGGCACATTTATTAAAGACTATGACACAATGTGCTGGTTGCCCTTCAGAAAGACCAACTTCTCAAAGTTAGGCCCAACTGCCAGTCTTGATCTCTTGGGCCTCAGGATGTCCTTGCCGAGAGAGAAGAGCCGTTCCACTGCGGCAGAGGACGGAATTGGCAGACTGAAGTTATGGCGGTTTGAATTCATTCGCGGAGCGGTGATCTTCCGTGAATGACTCCTCGCAGTTAACGTGTTAACGGACTTTAACAGACTAAATATCGAGTTATCGATAATTAACTGTTATCGGATTAACGCTTTAGTGCCCAACACTGCATATTCATAACTCTCTAACGAAAAAAACATAGGGCTTTTGTCGTTTAACTCTCCACTGAAATCTGCTGGAAATTTCCAACGAATGAGGGTATCAGGCAATCAACCCGTAGCCCTATATAGTTTTTTCACAATTATTTTGGGATCACCTGAAGATCAGGGCCCCCAGCCTCAATTACCAAATGATATCTTCGTTAAAACTAACGAAAATATCACGACTTAATCTAACCAATCGTCAAGGGCGTACAGTTGACCTAACCGGGCATTCAATTTAATTTATTATTATATTTGGTACTGTAAAGCAAAAAACAAGTATACATGGGATCCCTGATCTTCGGGTGATCCTTATTTTGTTTAATAATATTATTAATTATATAAATATTGTACTGTTATTTATCTATATTATTATTTAGACATTTATTTTAACTATAATAACGTACAGTTGTCGCTGTACTGTACGTACGTATTTTAAGCATTCATAAAAATGATAAGTAACGCTAAAAAAACAGTAACTCGATAGAGCTGTCACTTAAGTTTATTGTTGGCAAATCATTACTGTAAGAGCCAACACTAATGCATTGGACTTAATATAAATTAAATATATTTGGAGTTAAACACACTCAAGGGGATGGTAGAGGCACGGTTTTTAATAATGATTAATGGTAATGATTAATAGTAATGATTAATAATAATGCTCAATAATAATGATTAATAATTCTTTAATAATGATTAATAGTTCTTTAATAATTATTAATAGTAATGATTAATAATAATTAATATTTCTTTAATAATGATTAATAGCAGTGATTAATAATAAGGATTAATAGCAGTGATTAATAATAAGGATTAATAATAATTCTTCAATAATGATTTAATAACACTTGCCTTTGATGTAAACTTGTAGGCTACTTATTGATGTTAATATCTGTTAAAAGCATGTCTCGTAAGTTTTGCGGATATGCAATTCTATATTCATAAATAACTGTTTGGTTATGCTTCTCAGTCTTTGCTTCAAGGCTGATGAAGCCTTAAACGATAATTTTGTTCGAACCAGTGGACTGTTTAACCTCTGTTGCAACATTTAAGGTTATATGACCAATATCTAAAGTCATATGTCAGAGGGGATGTACAGTTTAACTTGGGATCCGAATCACTGGTCGCTACATAATCTGGGCGCAGAGAACGGTCTCCCATCCGGAGTTGGCCTCTAATAACGGGGTTTACAAAATCCCATGTTTGAATTGTTTTAAATATTACATTGGTAAGGCCACTGAATTTAAACGTCGTCTTTATCAGCAGAAACATAATCTAAATATTGCAGACGATAACTCAGCTTTACGCTTAGATTGTGATCATAATATAGATATTAATAATTCTTATCTCCTTCTTAATACTGATGATAGTGATAGGAGAAAAATGATCGAATTCTATTTGCTAAAAAGTACGATAACTTTAATATAAAAAACGATCTGTATCCAGGCGTTTTCAGCTGCCAGAGGCATAACGTTCCTTGAACTCTCTACTGTGTGCCCAATTTCTCACTTCAGTTTTTACTCCTGCCTGAACGAAGAAGGAAGTACCTTCGAAAATCTTTGCGTTTACCTTTTAACTTAATTTTAATTCTTTTAAATTTTCCTTTGGAGATTTTACTCTTTTATATATATATATATATATATATATATATATATATATATATATATATACAGTACTGTTTATAAGTCTGAGTTCACACTCAAACTTAATGAAAATATTACCCTAATAAGTAGTATACTGGTCGAAGAGAAAAATATTTTTATATAGAAATAATATGTCAAATTAAATTTGTACAAAACAAGACTATAATTTTATAATCAATAATTTGTATATTCACTCCTCCCCTTAATAATGTCAGAACATCTGTTTGGCACCGAAGACACGTTTTTCTAAATAAATTACAGCAATTTCCCCACAAATCGTTTGTAGAATACGTCAAAATGATTTTATGTTTCTTGGTTTTTCCTTAGTTATCTTCGTTTCCAGCTTTCAGTTTTCATTTGTTTTCGGTGGGTTTTTACGTCATGTCTTTCAAATGGCCACTCTCAAGAAACCTGTTTTTCATCAGATAGTTGTTTATTTGGTTCATTTTGTTCATTGTTCATTTTGGCTGTTCATTTTGGCTTGTTCATTTTGGCCGTGTTTTGGGTCATTATCATAGAGAAATGCAAAGTTTCGTTCAATTAGGAGACATCCATTGGGTAGGGCATGTCTGCTCAATCTGTTGTAATGCTCCCTCTTTTTAATTATTTAATTAATCTCCACAATATTGTCAACTCTATTAGCAGAGATACATCCCTAAATGATTACAGATCCACCTCCACGTTTGAAGGTGTTAACGAGACCCTTCTACTTGAACTGCTTGTGGCCGCGTCTCCTTATATTCTTCTAGAACTGTCAAAAAAACTCAGTTTTGGTTTCTTCGGTTGAAAGTACAATTTTTTTCATTTGTCTCCTTGATATGTGCGATCTTTTGCGAGAAAAGTCTTCTTTTTTATGTTAATGTTCCTAAGTTTAGGGTTTGTAGCTGCTACTTTGACTTTAAGACCTCCAATTCCTCCGATGGAAGCAAATGATAGCAGAGAAAACAGCGGTGGAAATTGAATCAACAAGTTCGAGGAGAAATAGGGAATAAGAAGTAACATCAGTAAATCTAATATTATTGTATCGCTGGGCTGGAAAAATGTAGGGAATAGCTGTCAGTAGAAATGGATATATAAAACACCTAAACGAGAGGGTTTATAAGGCAAAAATCTTAATAAACTTTATATTTTTCATAATTTAAACATACGGAGTAAAAGAAAATTAAAGTTAGTGCTGGTGAACACGTTCTGTTATATCTAACAATACCATTACACACTTTGGGTAAATCGCTCATGAAAACACTTTGAAGAACTAGACATACAGCGGTACTATTTATTATAAACAAATGAAGCAGCCATGTCAACTCTCACGGATTTTAAGTTTCAAACTCCCTTATGTGGGATATGTTTCCAGTTATCAAAATCAGGCACAGGCAAAATCTCAAGGATTTTCATACTTCAAGGTTGACGTCTCTGATGAAGACTAGATAGAATTAAAAGGAGAAGACAGTTACCAATAAACATGGTCTTGAACGAAAGGACGCAATCTTTGTAGGAAAACTACACATAAAGATGGCAACAGAAATGAAAGAATCATTCAGTATTGACGAAGACTTTGAACTTCGAATCCAAAGTCATTTTTGGAGTAGCCAAAAGGCTTTGAAGGCCTACTTGTTGAACCAATGTACGTACTGTATATCTGAAATAGTACAATTTTTTTTGGTTTTAGGAATTTAATATTTGTAGGCTTAAAAGGCCTCGCTTTGAAGTTGAAAATTTTTTAACTGATTTTATTATCATTATTTTTTAAGTTCTTAAGCATAAAAGAAAAAAATTCTTGTCTTTGAAGAATGACTGGATAGTTTTTAAAATTTTTGGTAAAAGTTGTTCATATTTCCGAGACAGTGGTACCGTATCTAGGCTATTTTATCATAATTTTTGATTAGCAGACAGGTACTGTAGAGTTTGATCAAAAGAAAGTAGTTCTTTGTTCTTTCGGCTTGAAGAAAGTAGGCCCTTTTTTTTTAAAGGTTAAGGTTTAATCTTTAGTAATTGGATTTAATTTATTTATGAAAAAACTATAGTATTTTAATGATTATAGTAAACACTTATAACGGCTGGAATGCCTTTTCTATAAATTTAAACAACCCGTAAAGTATATTTAGACCTCGCAGATCTATGCATCGAGTCTCACACCGACCTTCGTCGGAGTAACAAAGATTCCTTTTCACTCTTTGTCTCGAGGTCCGCTCGCTCGATCCTAGCTTCAACCTTCGGGAGGCTCTCTCTTCATTCAACGCCTCGACGTTCACCGTTGTTCTTCTTCTCAACCAGTGACACTTTTAGCTTCTCCCAACGTTTCATCGCTTCGACGTTCGGCGTTTACTTCTCCATTCAACGCTTCGACGCTTCAGACCTCATTTTCTCGCTTCCCGTTTCAAGATGAATCTTCAATCGCCGCTTCATATCTTTGTATTATTGCGTTAATAAGAGAGGTAACCCAAATCATGTTTCTTTGTCCTTGTACATCGTAAATACCGGGTGAGCGAAAAGTCCCTGTGCACCTTCCACTTCCAACACAGCTCAGGTACAAGTTCACTACACTTCTTGCAGGTGCGCAGTAAGGTAGGTTGATTTTGGAACTGTGATCTTGGACTAGTCTAGATAGAAAAGTATTAATGTATAAAAAACGTTGCTCCAACTCATATTTGGGAAAATGATTGTATTTTTTGAGGATTGTTAATTATTTTTAAGTTGTAAAATTGCCGAATTTTACGCGTAAAATCGCGCGCGCGGCATTCGCGCAATGTAAACAAACAAAATATCGGACCTTATTTCATCAAAATAATCAATTAAAATTCGGCTTTTTTAACAAAACGATGCTTGAAACTTATTGTAAATGCATTATAGATGTTTATTAGTGTATTATTTTGTAGTTTTTAATGATATTTACCTATAAAATGTGTATTAAATTAAGTTATTTTATGATGCGTTCATTTAATTGTGTTTATTTTCAGATATTTCATAAAAATGGGTAAAAAAAACGGAAGTCTGCAGTGTTAACTCGAAGTGAGAGTGCCAAAAAATTCAATGGCCAGCCTTCCCCTTTGGATAAAACAGAGCCTCCTACCCTCCGCCAAGTTATTCAGTACAGTTATTTCCTCCAAAACAGCACCCGGACTTGAAAGACTATGATATTGCTAAAATGATAGCAAAGGATGTGAATGAGATCTGGCAGGCAGTGAACCCGCGGATGCCCCTGTATGAGGAATATTATTTAGTGAAATTGGTGGATAAAGTGTGCTTCAAGAAAGCAAAAGAGATAAACAAGAAATCTCTTTCTACAGTCCAGGAGCAGAATCTGGAGGAAAAGCTGGATAAACTTTTTGACATTTCTGCTTGCACCTGTAAGCTACCCCACCCCATTTGTTGCAAGGCACCCCCATACCCCTTTGTTGCAAGGCACCCCCAAACCCCTTTGTTGCAAGGCACCCCGCCCCCTTTGGTTCCACCCCCACCCCCTTTGTTGCCAACCCCAAAATGGGGCTGAAAGGGGTATGCAACCTGGAGTTATCCCCCCAAAGAGGAGCGCCAACCTTTGTTGCCAACCCCAAAATGGGACTGCAAGGGGTATGCAACTTGGAGGCGGAGTTCTCCCCCAAGCTGAACCCCCCAAAGGGGCATACCTATCCTAAGAGGCCACTTTGGGGGAGAAGGGACGCCTCACCCCCCCAAAGGGGCAGAAAGAGATAGAAGTAGAGGAAGAGACCCAGAGGTGGGAACCCAGAGTTGGGTGTTCGCTCGGCTGGAAGCCAAGCTCATATGAAGTCCTTCAGCCATCCGCCGCCTCTTATAGTCCCCTAATCTGCCAGATAGCGCCATTTGTTTAATTATTCCTTCAGCCAGTTGTCAGATAGCGCCATGTGTTTAATTATTCCTTCAGCCAGTTGGCTGCTGAGTTGCCAGATAGCAATAATTATTTAATTATTCCTTACATTATCCAGCCATTTGGCTGCTGAGTTGCCAGATTCGTTATTTAATAATTTAATTCATATATTAATCAGCCAGCAGGCACCACAGCCAGTTGGCTGCTGAGTTGCCAGATAGCAATAATTATTAAATTAATTCATATATTAATCAGCCTAGAAGACTGAGTTGCCAGATAGCAATATTTATTTAATTATTCCTTATATCATTCAGCCATTTGGTTGCTAAATACTACCATATATTTTAATTTATATTAGGGAGAGTTGCTAAATACCGCCATTTATTTTAACTCGCTACCAAAGCAGATGAATTTTCTCCTTAAAGAGAACTAATTATTGTAAAAGAAATTCTGTTTATTAAATAAAAAATTTGAATTTAAGCACACTCTCTTTACACAGCTAAAATAAATCATTTTATCACTTAATTTCTATTTTATTATTAATATCACAATATTTTCGCTAAATCACGAATAACAGTGGGAAATACGAAAGGAAAAGAAACCTTACGAAGAAAGATGGAACGAACGATTAATTTCAGGCTCAAAACACACGGTCATCTCCCCCCTCCCTCAATCAATCCAAACTTCTCACCCCATCTGCAATTGTATATATATATATATATATATATATACATATATATATATATATACATACATATATATATATATATGTATATATATTATATATATATATTATACGTTTCACTTAGTTTCTAAATTTAAGATGTCTGATATATATATATATATATATATATATATATATATATATATATATATATGGCATTCAAAAGTCTGCATCCACCTCAGTTTTAGACAATTTCTAGAAAATAATACAACTCTGAGAAAGTATGTCCGCTATATTAAGGTATTTTCTTTTACAAGAAATGATGATTCA
The DNA here is from genome assembly GCA_023014485.1 of Bathynomus jamesi. Taxonomy (NCBI): domain Eukaryota; kingdom Metazoa; phylum Arthropoda; class Malacostraca; order Isopoda; family Cirolanidae; genus Bathynomus; species Bathynomus jamesi. The sequence continues at coordinate 362,019 of JAJOZX010002923.1, read as the reverse complement.
TATATTCTACTACATGTGATCCCCAAGGGTATACGTTATAAGAACATCGGGCATAAAACAATACAAGCCGCTAAACAATGACAATCTTGTGTGCTAAAGTTTTTTAACAATTTTACGTTTGAATATCTTTAGAGTTTTATTTTCATTACTCGTGTATTTTTGTCATTTATATATTTTTTACTTTCGATTTGATTTTGGCTTATGCTTGTTTCTGCTTTGTAATTTTAATTCTTATTCTTGAACAGTATTAATTTTGTACTCTAGTTTTAGCTCTCGACATTTATATATTTTTGTCATTTATACATTTTAGCTTTTATTTATTAGGCCTGAAACATAGAGTCGCCCGAAACATCGGCTGCAGCCAAATATAACGGCTTTTTTGCGCTACGTCTTCGTTTTCATCCTAAATATATATGATAATGTAGATGAGTTTGAAGTACAATAAAGTTTAATACAGTTCTGAGTACCTCTGTCATTCAATTATTAATTTTATTTGCATATATAAATATTTGCATGAACCCTTTTCAGATAGGATCTGATCGCTAGTTCAACTTTGTTTGGTTTTAGATTTTATACATTTTAAAAAGATGTAGGACAACGAGAAACACAAAGGAGAAAATGAAACCTAATTGAACCATTTACATATTCAAATATACGTAATAATAATAAGCATATCGTTAACAATAGACATATATATCATTCAAGTACTATGGTATCCAAAGGGCATCATAGGTGCCAGGCACCATGACCTACTAGCGAGCCTACCAAATTTCCACCAAAGGCATCTCACTTAGAGTCTAGCATCGGACTTTTTAAATGACAAAGCAAACTAATTTGTCAAAACACATAAATTAAATACATTTTAAGTCAATATATATATATATATATATATATATATATATCAACAAAGTAGCGTATTTGCCTACAGTTAATACTGAGGCAGAGTAGCTAAATGTTTGATCTCAGTTTTGGTAGGCTACCCCAGATTTTTTGATCTGCATGCCCTATGTAGTACTTGATTGCAGCCTCAAAATAACTGCATCTGCTCTTATTTAGCTATATGTTAATTGTAGTTAAACTGAAGTGAACAAAACTCAAACAGTAGGCTGTGGCCCTGACAAGCTTGCAGAAGTTACAAAGTTCTTCATAATTAGTGATTGAACAATCTTCTCATCTGAAAAGGTCAAATTTAATGTCAGGTTAACTTGTTCTGTGTTACGTATTCACTAGACAGCAGCACAAAATAAGATAACAGTAAACAAAGGAAAGAGAATAACTGCATTGGATTGCTCATGTAAATAAAATACGCTGAAAAGATTTCAAGGAGCGTGGCTATAATGACAACTTAGAAATGTAGCCCTAAACAGGCTTCACTGGGATTTATCATGCTCTTTAATTCAATAAGAATGAGCTTAAGTGTTGCAAATTTAATGAAATTCATATTCATTTATTGCTCGGCTTATACAATGTACAAAGAACATATAAACTGATGTTGTAACAACTATACAAAAATGGATCAGTAAAAGCTTTCCTATACATATAGGCCTACAGCATGGAACCACCATTTGCAAGCGAGATGCTTTAGTGACAGAATGGGGTTATCTGACAAACCTTTTCAGATAGTGCAAAACTTCTGAAATAAATGTTAGTTTTAAACATGCACAGTAGTTTCAGGAAAAAAGTTTGCCATGAAACCAAATTTCTAAAATTACTAATATGTTTCTTTGGATATTTTATTTGTTTTAATAAAATTTTAAAACTTAAAAACAACCCCAATCAATCTTTCAAATGTTTTGCGCGATGATTCCTCATTTCATGAAAGTCAACCTTGTTTTCCCCTCCCCCCTGATTAGTAATGTTTTATGAACTTCAAAATTTTTAAGTTTCTCAGTAAACTTTTCTTCTACGCTGTACAAACTTAGACATGTATAATCATAGCCTAGTGTTTAAGATGCTGGGCTGCTGATCTGGAGGCCACAGCATCAATCTTCCTTCACCCTTTCATTCATGAATAGTTTTTCTTTTAAACTAAAAAGCATACGATATACAGCCATTCAAAATCAAATATTTTATTAACTCGTCACTTACATTACACACACACATTCTGGGCTCCTTTTCTGACAACTACACTAAATTTATATTAAACATCTAGAAGCATTTGTAGAAAAGTTGTATTTTATTTAGCATCATAATTATTATTATTTCCAGCGGAACAATACAGTCCTACGGGCACTGAAAGGTTTTCAACAAGGAGTATACATTAGATTTTTCAGCGGTATATGAAAATACCTTACTTTTTGCTCAAAAGGGGTTCACAGTGCAGATGAGATTGCAAACTCCTGGCTTAATGGGGTCATGGCTTGGATTCAATGTTAAATTTTAGGTCCAAAGTTGGGGCGATAAACTTGACTTATCCAAATGAACATTTTGAGCAAAAGTGAAAAACATGCTCAACCAGGTATATTCTGTATCTAGTCAATTGGGGGAAAAGTAACAGGGGAGGTGTTGGGTAAAAAAGAACAGCCCCTCTCCTACCACTTAGAAATAGATATTTGTAACATGGGCCTTAGTGTTGACCATGCTACCTTCCTATGGTATATATAACTCCTACTACTGCATCACATGTGCACTTGAAACTGCATTTTGATTTGCATATTATAATAAAAGATTGATGTTAATGCATTTTGTCTTTTATTCCCATTTTACTAATACAGAATATACGGTATAGGCCTATAAACACAACTTGGCTCTGGTTTATGGCTTTACTGGGTAAATTTGTAGGGAGCTGACAACTTTACACATGACCAAGTACAATACATAATATATAAAGTATCAAGTACGGTACTGTATAAAAATATTAATTAGTTTAAAGTTAAATACAAGTGAAATAAGTACTGTAATACATTATTCTCAACAAAAATTGGTGAATTTATTATGAAAATAGTCTATACTGAAGGATCATTTGCCTTATTACACTCCAAGCTGGATATGAGTGATTGTCTTGATCAGCTATAAAGTATTTATTAGCCCAATATAAGTGAATAATTTTGTTCATACATTTGTAAATGAATATTAAATGCTGTATGCCATTCCGATAACATATTTGATCTTTAATAGTTTTAGCTCTTTAAAGATTACACTTATTTGAACATACAAATCAGCATCAGTGAATATTCTTATGGCTCATTTTTTAATAGAAAATACTGTTTCAGGCACTGTCTGTACAGTTTTCAAACACAAGTGACATATTAGGTAAGAAAGAACAGGAGTTTGGAACAGACTTAATAAAAATAAGTTTAACCCTTTCAGTCACAGTGGGAGCTTAATGTTTCATTAGAAATAATAATATATCGTACTACAAGGCAATTTTTCTACAAATGTTTCTACATGTTTAATATATATTTAGTTTTGTTGTCAGGAAAGGAACCCAAAATGTTAGTAATATAAGTTACTCATTACTAAAACACTTGGTTTTGAATAATAAATATTACACTTTTGGGTTTAAAGAGAAAATATTTGTGAACAAAAAGGGTTAAGAACTACATGTTTAAGTTTAAACATTATTGTAACCCTCCTGGAAATCTCTTCAGAGATAAATCATGTTCTTCTTACATGGTAAATTGCTGTCAATTGTTACTCCAATGAATTTTTTTAACTTCTATTATGATAATAGATTTAATAATTCAGTTAATCCAAATGTATATTTTGATTGCTAGTGAAAATAATGAAATTTGTCTTATGGATATTTCATAAAGTTTGTCAGTAAAGGCTTGGAGGGTCATTATGTAATTACAATAAAAATAACAATATACAGGGTGGAACACTAGGTCTGGATTCAATGGTACATATAGTCAACAATTAAAGCTATATTTCTTATTGATGTTAGACTACAGTGTAAATAATAGTAAACCCAAGACTGAGCCCTCAGTCCACAAAAGTGTTTGGCTGAACTGTTGCATGAAAACAAATACTTTCCCTCCACTCTGAAAATCCAGGATACAGAATATATGAAAGAAAATGCCAGTAGCTGTAGCTGTGGCAGATTACCAAAGCAGTTACAAAAAATTATCAAAGTACCAAATTTATTTTCTTGGATGACAGTGGCTGTCTAACATGGAATCCAAGCCATGACCCCATTAAGCCAGGAGTTTGCAATCTCATCTCAAATGTAAGGAATTTTCATATGCCGCTGAAAAATCTAATGTATACTTCTTGTTGTAAACCTTTCAGTGCCCGTAGGACTGTATTGTTCCGCTGGAAATAATAATAATTATGATGCTAAATAAAATACAACTTTTCTACAAATGCTTCTAGATGTTTAATATAGATTTAGTGTAGTTGTTAGAAAAGGAGCCCAGAATGTGTGTGTAATGTAAGTGACGAGTTAATAAAATATTTGATTTTGAATGGCTGTATATCGTATGCTTTTTAGTTTAAAAGAAAAACTATTCATGAATGAAAGGGTGAAGGAAGATTGATGTTGTGGCCTCAAGATCAGCAGCCCAGCATCTTAAACACTAGGCTATGATTATACATGTCTAAGTTTGTACAGTGTAGAAGAAAAGTTTACTGAGAAACTTAAAAATTTTGGAGTTCATAAAACATTACTAATCAGGGGGGGAGGGGGCAACAAGCTTGACTTTCATGAAATGAGGGATCATCGCGCACAACATTTGAAAGATTGATTGGGTTTGTTTTTAAGTTTTAAAATTTTATTAAAACAAATAAAATATCCAAAGAAACATATTAGTAATTTTAGAAATTTTGTTTCATGGCAAACGTTTTTCCTGAAACAGTACGATGCATGTTTAAAACTAACATTTATTTCAGAAGTTTTGCACTATCTGAAAAGGTTTGCCAGATAACCCCATTCTGTCACTAAAGCATCTGACTTGCTTGCAAATGGTGGGTCCATGCTGTAGGCCTATATGTATAGGAAAGCTTTTACTGATCCATTTTTGTATAGTTGTTACAACATCAGTTTATATGTTCTTTGTACATTGTATAAGCCGAGCAATAAATGAATATGAATTTCATTAAATTTGCAACACTTAAGCTCATTCTTATTGAATTAAAGAGCATGATAAATCCCAATTAAGCCTGTTTAGGGCTACATTTCTAAGTTTAGTCATTATAGCCAGGCTCCTTGAAATCTTTTCAGCGTTTTTTATTTACATGATCATTCCAATGCAGTTATTCTTTTCCTCTGTTTACTGCTATCTTATTTTGTGCTGCTGTCTAGTGAATACGTAACACAGAACAAGTTAACCTGACATTAAATTTGACCTTTTCAGATGAGAAGATTGGTTCAATCACTAATTATGAAGAACTTTGTGACTTCTGCAAGCTTGTCAGGGCCACAGCCTACTGTTTGAGTTTTGTTCACTTCAGTTTAACTACAATTGACATATAGCTAAATAAGAGCAGATGCAGTTATTTTGAGGCTGCAATCAAGTACTACATAGGGCATGCAGATCAAAAAATCTGGGGTAGCCTACCAAAACTGAGATCAAACATTTAGCTACTCTGCCTCAGTATTAATTGTAGGCAAATACGCTACTTTGTTGGTATATATATATATATATATATATATATATATATATATATTGACTTAAAATGTATTTAATTTGTGTTTTGACAAATTAGTTTGCTTTGTCATTTAAAAAGTCCGATGCTAGACTCTAAGTGAGATGCCTTTGGTGGAAATTTGGTAGACTCGTTAGTAGGTCATGGTGTCTGGCACCTATGATGCCCTTTGGATACCATAGTACTTGAATGATATATATGTCTATTGTTAACGATATGCTTATTATTATTACGTATATTTGAATATGTAAATGTTTCAATTAGGTTTCATTTTCTCCTTTGTTTCTCGTTGTCCTACATCTTTTTAAAATGTATAAAATCTAAAACCAAACAAAGTTGAACTAGCGATCAGATCCTCTCTGAAAAGGGTTCATGCAAATATTTATATATGCAAATAAAATTAATAATTAAATGACAGAGGTACTAAGAACTGTATTAAACTTTATTTTACTTCAAACTCATCTACATTATCATATATATTTAGGATAAACACGAAGACAGCGCAAAAAAGTCGTTATATTTGGCGGATCAAATGTAGAATTCGAACCCCAGCCTTCTTTAGTTAGCTTTATAAGGCTAACTAACGAAAATATCCCGACCTAACCTAACCAATCGTTAGGTTAACTGTACGCCCTTGACGATCGGTTAGGTTAGGTCATGATATTTTCGTTAGTTAGCCTTATAAAGCTAACTAAAGAAGGCTGGGGTCAGAATTCTACATTTGATCCTATTTGGCTGCAGCCGATGTTTCGGGCGACTCTACCGTTTTCATGCCTAATAAATAAAAGCTAAAATGTATAAATGACAAAAATATATAAATGTCGAGAGCTAAAACTAGAGTACAAAATTAATACTGTTCAAGAATAAGAATTAAAATTACAAAGCAGAAACAGGCATAAGCCAAAATCAAATCGAAAGTAAAAAATATATAAATGACAAAAATATACGAATAATGAAAATAAAACAACACTAAAGATATTCAAACGTAAAATTGTTAAACTTTAGCACACAAGATTGTCATTGTTTAGCGGCTTGTATTGTTTTATGCTCGATGTTGTTATAACGTATACCCTTGGGGATCACATGTAGTAAATATATGAATCATCATTTCTTGTAAAAGAAAATACCTTAATATAGCGGACATACTTTCTCAGAGTTGTATTATTTTCTAGAAATTGTCTAACTGAGGTGGATGCAGACTTTTGAATGCCACTATATATATATATATATATATATATATATATCAGACATCTTAAATTTAGAAACTAAGTGAAACGTATAATAGATAGAATAACATTTCCAAAAACAGTGATTTCGCAAAAGCATTGATGATATTGAAAATTGTTTCACATGTCTACATTGTATAATTCAGCTCCTTGAACACCAAATTAAACAAGAATGACATTTGTAATTTAAACAAAAGCATAATAAGCTAGCAGAAAAATGTACACATCATATAACGTCAATAGCATAATATTTAAAATTACAATAAATGGCTTGTAGAAGGCACAATTATGTGGGTTGTGCTAAAAATTCCGTTTTCTTTTATAAATATCCATAGAAAACGTCGTTTATTGGGGTAAACTAACTAAAACTTAAAATCGAATTATATTAACTTTGATGAGTCTATTTAAAATAATCAGCGAAATAGTTTTGGTGTTTAAAATATTCACATAAACAATTAGCATTTTATATATATATATATATATATATATATATATATATATATATATATGCACAGAGAGAAATTGCAAAGCTCCTGTATTTATTGTCATTGTTATCATCATTATTTTATATATATATATATAAAAGCGCAGATGAGGTGAGAAGTTTGAATGGATTGAGGGAGGGGGGAAATGACCTTGTGGTTTGAGCCTGAAATAATTATCAGTGGTGTAGTCGTAATTTGTTCAGTGGGGTAACGCAACAACAATTTTTCTTATATAGCGTTTCTATAAAATTCTATAGCGTTTTTACATTTTATGTACATTCCCAAAAACACTTTGAAATTGAAGGGGTTAGGAAAGAAATATAGTTAGAAAGAGTATGTATTAAAAAAATGTTCAGTAGAAACAGCAAAAAATATGAAACATCCTGATACCTTCAGTTTACTCTACAAAAATGACCATATGGCTTTCTCACACATTACAGTTTTACAGAGTGGTGCCTAGTTTCATGGAACATGTTCCTACCTTTTTAGTGACAATTTCGAGGTTTAATTTTGCATTCTCAAGGCTGAATTGGCAATTCTCGTCGAACAGAGCAACAGGGCAGTAGGGTAACGCTAAAAGTAAAGTAAAACCAGTGGGGTAACGCCGTTACCTTGCGTTACCCTCGGACTACACCACTGGAAATTACCGTTCGTTCCATCTTTCTTCGTAAGGTTTCTTTTCCTTTCGTATTTCCAACTGTTATTCGTGATTTAGCGAAAATTGTAATATTAATAAGAAAAAATAGAAAATAAGTAATAAAATGATTTATTTTAGCTGTGTAAAGGGAGAGTGTTTAAATTCTAATTATTTATTTAATAAACAGAATTTCTTTTAAAATAATTAGTTCTCTTTAAGGAGAAAATTTATTTGCTTTGGTAGCGAGTTAAAATAAATGGTGGTATTTAGCAACTCTCCCTAATATAAATTAAAATATATGGTGGTATTTAGCAACCAAATGGCTGAATGATATAAGGAATAATTAAATAAATATTGCTATCTGGCAATTCAGCTTTCTAGGCTGATTAATATATGAATTAAATTAATAAATGACGAATCTGGCAACTCAGTCTTCTAGGCTGATTAATATATGAATTAATTTAATAAGTATTGCTATCTGGCAACTCAGCAGCCGATTGGCTGAATAATGTAAGGAATAAATAGATAATTATTGCTATCTGGCAACTCAGCAGCCAACTGGCTGTGGCGCCTGCTGGCTGATTAATATATGAATTAAATTATTAAATAACGAATCTGGCAACTCAGCAGCCAAATGGCTAAATAATATAAGGAATAATTAAATAATTATTGCTATCTGGCAACTCAGCAGCCAACTGGCTAAAGGAACAATTAAACACATGGCGCTATCTGGCAACTCAGCCAACTGGCTGATTAGGGGACTATAAGAGGCGGCGGGCGGCTGAAGGACTTCATATGAGCTTGGCTTCCAGCCGAGCGAACACCCAACTCTGGGTTCCCACCTCTGGGTCTCTTCCTCTACTTCTATCTCTTTCTGCCCCTTTCGGGGGTGAGGCGTCCCCTTCTCCCCCAAAGAGGCCTCTTAGGATAGGTATGCCCCTTTGGGGGGTTCAGCTTGGGGGATAACTCCAGGTTGCATGCCCCTTGCAGCCCCATTTTGGGGCTGGCAACAAAGGGGGAGTGGGGTGCCTTGCAACAAAGGGGGTGGGGTTTGGCACTCATTACGCAATATTGCAATGCAATTGGACTCATACATTTTGAGGCTATACTACTGATATATTATGATGATTTTTTTCTCCGTTGCAGGTACCATACAGTTCTGAGAAAAATGTCCTGTGTTTCCAGACTCTATGGCACCTATATATATATATATACAGTATTCTAGAAAACGAGAATATCTTAAAAGGTGTAAATGCGCATTTCAACCCGTATAATATGAGTCAATGGCCAGACGGTATTACTGTTAAGGAGTTTATTCGCTTTTCCAGATTTGATGACAGGCAAATTAATGATAATAATAATAACAATAACAATAATAATAATAATAATAGGCGCCCCATTATACATAAAGTGTCGCCCCTCTGGGATAATGAGAACAATATTACCTTCTACGTTACTAACTTCCATAGAATACCGGTAATCTCTATTGGTGATGTAGACGTTTCGGTGCTCCTCAAACAGTATGTACAATGAGGTACCAAAGTCGTTAATTGAAATGAAACACCAACACGTGGTGTCAAATCAGAAAAATGCGATTTCGCTAGAACAATTTCGGTCAGAGTTAGATGCGTTGAAAGAGATGCTCCTTCCAAAGCCCAGTTACTCGGAAGTCGTTCAACAAGTCAGAACCCCAAGAAGCGCGTTGGCAGGCAGCGAGGGAAACGAAATCCCCTAACCCCTTGAATGTTGGGTGTAAACGCAGCATGCAGGGGAAGCGGTCAACTTCCCTCCTGTTCAGGAAAGGACTCCTGCTCCCGATTTCACAATAAGGAACAGGGACTGTCCGATGCCAAGAACAAGGCATCACTGCCCTCTTCCTTACCTTCGACTGCAGGGGAGAGGTTCGATTACTCAAACGCCTCGCTGGACGTGCAGTTCCCTCCCCCTCCCACCGAAGAAGGAGGAGCACGCGCGTCCGTCAGGATATAAACACCGCTAATAGACCCTCACCAAGCCACAGAGTAGGGGAGGGGCCTCATATCTCCCCATGGTCGTGACACCCACCCCCCAGTCAGGCGAACCCTGCCTCAGGGAGATTGAGGGAAGAGGACGGGTGGGTCACCGTTAACAGACGCTCTTCACGGAGGGTTCCTCACCCTCTTTGTGTCGCGAATTCAGCTCTCGAACGAACAAAGCGATATTCGACACATGCTGGAAGAAGTCATTGGTGAACACAGTATATTGTTAGTTAATAAACTAAACACAAAATCTCCGTATTATAACTCATTTAAAGTAATAATTAAAGGTGTAAATGCGCATTTCAACCCGTATAATATGAGTCAATGGCCAGACGGTATTACTGTTAAGGAGTTTATTCGCTTTTCCAGATTTGATGACAGGCAAATTAATGATAATAATAATAACAATAACAATAATAATAATAATAATAGGCGCCCTATCGGTAATGCCTGAAATTTGTAATCTGTATAATAATAATAATCATAATAATAATAAATTTTCTATCAGTCATGGCGGATAACTTGTTGAAAATAGTCTCATTTAACGTAAGGTCAGTGAGGAATACAATTGTAGATGTTCATAAAATCTGTGAGAGTGCAGATTTGATACTCCTGCAAGAGCACTGGCTACCTAAGCAAGAGCTAAAATTCCTCTCTACCATCCATGATGGCTTTATGTACCATGCATCATCAGCAGTAGACTTGTCAGATGAATTAATGTACGGTAGGTCTTTTGGTGGTGTTGCTTTCTTAATAAGGAAAAAATTTGTCAAAACATATAAAATTTTTAACAAGCGATAATGTAAGGTTGTTAGGCATTGAATTACAAGTGAACAATGATTGCATATTAATTGTAAACTGCTATTTACATACAACAACGGCAGTAATCTAGATGAATACATTGATTTGCCGTACAAAATTAAGTCATTATCAGATAACCCCAAATATTCTCACTATAATAATAATGGACTTTAACGCGCATGTGAACTCGGAATTTTTTGTAGAATTCGGTAACATGTGCAGAGTCGGCCAAATTAAGTATAAGTGATGTAGATGTATTAGGGGTAACCAGTGGTAATTTTACATACGTTAATGATATGAGTGGTACCACCAGGTGGATTGATCATTGTCTCACTAGTAATAATCTAAAGGGTCGAATTGTTAGAGTTCATATTCTGCATGATTTCCTTCTTTCTGATCATTGACTGTTAGAACTATTAATTAATTTTACAGAGAATAGAATACAAAGACAGAACAGGTCAACTCTTTAATAATTTAGAAATGTTGCATCTTGCCTGTAGTAATCCTTGTTCAAATAATCCTCATTGTAAACTCATACAGTAGATAGGTATTATAGTAAGATAGTATCCCTGTTAAGAGAAGCAGGAAGCCCCATGATTAAATCTTACAACTATCATACTAAGATTATTACTGGATGAAATGATTTTATTGCCCCCTTGAAGAGGGAATCGAAAGACGCCTACGATTTGTGGTACTTTCATGGTAGACCCAGATTAGGACCAGTATACATGAATATGTGTAAAAGTAGGGGTCAGTATAAGGCGGCCATAAGGCGATGTAAACAGGAAGAAGAGTCTATTCGAGCATCAAAAACCTGTGAAACTCGCATAAATAACGATAATAACAAATTTTGGAAATTTGTTAAGAATCAAACGGGTGACAAAAGTGTCCTCCCTCCGACAATCGATGGGGTGTCGGGGTTGGATGAAACTGAAGCTGTTGAAAAACCACTACTCTAACATTTTTAACAGTGTGAGTAGGGATAATCTTAAGATGGATTGCAGCGAAACGCCTGTGGGAGGGACAAGGAAAAATACTTTGATATCAGTTCCTGAAGTAAAGAAGTTAATTAAAGAGTTAAAGACTGGTTCTGCGTCAGGAATAGATGACCTATCGAATGAGCACTTAAAATATGCCAATGATGTAGTATGTCTGCATATATCATTGCTCTTATCAGCCATGCTTGCTCATAGCCATATCCCTGCAGAGTTCTTGAGGGTATATATTTTGCCCCTGGTCAAAAATAAGTATGGAGACATTCTGTCCAGCAATAATTACAGGCCTATTGCTGTCGCTTCCTGCTTCTCGAAACTAATAGAAAAACTCTTGTTTCTCCGATTAAATGATTACCTATGGACATATCCTAATCAGTTTGGTTTTAAAAGGTCCCACTCAACTGACCTGTGTATCTATGTACTTAAAGAAACAATATCTAAATACATTGACAGTAATTCAACCATTTATAGCTGTTTCCTAGATATAAGTAAAGCATATGATAGAGTGAACCACAATATATAATTTAAAAACTAGAAGACAGGAAGGTTCCCATGTACATATTAAATTTATTGAAATTTTGGTATTCCCACCAATCTTTCACTGTTAGGTGGGGCAATGTACTATCCGAGTGTTTTGGCTCCTCTTGCGGGGTGAGACAAGGCTCCTTACTCTACCCTATGCTGTTTAATGTGTATATTGATGGATTAATTGCTTCACTTAATGAGGCAACAGTGGGATGTTGTATAGATAATACAAGAATAAATAACTTGTTTATGCCGATGACATGGGGGTTAATAAGTCTCTCTGTTAAAGGTCTGGATCAGCTATCAAAAGTCTGCGAAGTGTATTCGCAGAAACATGATATTCTTTTTAATGTACAAAAACTAGGATTATGCAATTTCATCCTAAACGCTATAATCAGCCAGCTGACATTAGGTTTAAAATGAGAGGTGAAGTAATTGACGAAGTACAAGAATTTAAGTATTTGGGTCAAACTATCACCAGCTCCTTGAGTGATGACTCAAATATAAAAAAACAATCTCGAAGCCTTTGTGCTAAAGCGAATATGACTATAAGGAACTTTCGGTTCTGTACAAGTGAAGCTAAAGACACTCTCTTTCGTACTTTCTGCAGTAATATATACGGACAGCAACTCTGGGTGAATTATAAAAAGGTTCTCGCAGAACTCTAAATTTGCTGTACAACAGGTCTTTTCGACTCTTACATAAATTACCCCCGAGATGCTCAGCTTCGCAAATGTTTGCCACCCGCAATGTCCCGAGCTTCCCGGAGGTAACAAGACGTGCGCAAGACAGTCTAATGCAAATAATTAAAAAAATCAACCAACCCGATTATCCAAGCTATCCATGAGTCCTGCTTTTATCCTCTAAGCTATGGACTTCTTGGTACGAAAACGTGTCTGTAGCTCCACTTAATTTTGACATTAGTGTATTATTTCAATCAATTGTATATATTTTTAACCTTAGTATGTGAACTGTCATTGTATTAATAATATTTGTCATATGGACTATAGTCTGCCAATAAACCTTTTCATTTTCATTTCAATACCATATATATGTATACTATATATACTATACATATATATAGTATAATATATATATATATATGTATATATATATATATATACTATATGCACTATATATTAATTGGTGTAACTGATAACAACCGTCTTATGTTTTAGAATACTGTTAAGGCAAATACGACGACGGAGGAATCTCTCTCACAGGGTACGACAAGTGGAACAGCCGATGGAGCAACAGAAAGTGGTGCATTGGATGGACCATCAGCAAGTGGTGTTAGTGATGAGACAACAACGGTACAACTACCAGGAATATTCTTCAGTGAATAATGATAATTTACGAGACAAAATTTCTCTATCAGTAACATTAACGCCAAATAATCGGACAACAGGGGTAGAAAGACAACCAACAGGTACAAAGAAAAGATGTCAGCATGATGACTTTTCTCATTTGGATCGCGTTGTGGAAGCCTTGAGATTGATTTCGCAACCAAAAGAACCAGAAAAGGAGGATGAATACGATTTATTCTGTAAAACCATTGTAGCCCAAATGAAAAAGTTACCACTGAAAGAAATAATAGAAGTTCAGATGTTAATTCAAAATGTAATAACCAGGAAAAGGTTAAGCTTATTAAAGAATTCGTCGGAAGTATCCTGTCCTCCATCTATATTTAACGTTCCATAAAGCCACATTTTCAATTTCACATATTAATATTTCGCTGAGCACTACCGCAGCAACAGCAAACACTTCACCCTCCATGACAATGTGACCTCAGACTGCTACTTGCGCAATAATGAACGTGAGACCGCATGAGCAAGCAAGGTTATCACGGACTCTTAATGAGGTCACTGAATTCCTTCTCATGCATCAGAGGCACAAGAAGATTCACGGGGTACTTGTTCTTAGGCGGATCGTCACGTATAACATATATATATATATATATATATATATATATACATAAGATGTGACTAAAATATTTTAATTCCTGGAATATTTAATATGAATTTAGTGCTCTGCTGATAACAGTTAAGTATACATCGGGTAGACGACTGTCCATAGATATTGCAGTTTCTAGCGAAGTATATGTAAAACAGTATAATCTATACAGTACCCGTAGAAGTAAAATATTAGTGACTGTTCAGATGTGAATTTGAAGGTCTTGCTTAGAATTTATACGTGAAGTTTTTGAGCGTAATTTAAAATAGGCCTCTTTTGTTGAAGTGTACATTACGTATAAACTTTGTTCAGTAACTCACAATGACATCTCTAGTTCGATGTACTTTGAGCGACTCATTCTTTCGTCGGTGCCTTCAGAAGCAATTGTTAGGCTTCGCATGGGGAACATCCTGTCTGATATCAACATCATCATTACGCTTATCCAGTGATTACGATGCGATGCACAGACGGTCTTTGCAACACCCAGAGGAATTTTGGGGCGAGGTTGCTCAGGGGGTGCAGTGGATGAAGCCTTTCGAAAAAGTGTTGGATAATTCGAACCCTCCTTTTACCAAGTGGTTCGTTGGGGGCACCTTGAACACGTCCTACAACGCCCTCGATCGACACGTTCTCTCTGGGAATGGAGATCGGACTGCCGTCATATATGACTCTCCAATCACGGGCAAGAAAGCGAAGATGACGTACAAGGAACTCAAAGATCGTGTGTCGCGTGTAGCTGGAGCTCTAGCTTCAATGGGTGTACGGAAAGGAGACGTGGTCGTTATTTACATGCCGATGATTGCTGAGACCATTGTAGCTATGTTAGCTGTGTCTCGAATCGGGGCGGTACACAATGTGGTGTACGGAGGGTTCGCCGCACACCACTTGTCCATCCGAATCGAACACAGCAAACCCAAGTTCGTTCTCTGCGCCTCCGTCGGAGTAGAGGCGTCGCGGGTGGTCCCTTATAAATCACTTGTGGACGAAGCGATCCAGCTGTCTTCACATAAACCGAAATATTGCATGGTCTTACATCGAGAGGGATTTGAAAGGGCGTTCCTCACCCCGGGAAGGGATGTCGATTGGGAAGAAATGGAAGCAAGATCTCAACCCCACGATCCCGTACCCGTAAACTCGGAGGATCCAGCCTATATCCTTTACACGTCAGGCACGACAGGAACTCCCAAGGGTGTGATAAGGCCTACCGGAGGAAACACCGTCATTCTTCCTTGGACAATGAAAGTGATCTATGACCTCACTCCGGAAGATGTGTGGTGGACAGCGTCTGATTTCGGGTGGGTGGTAGGACACTCTTACATTTGCTACGCCCTTTGTTGAACGGTAATACCACCATCGTTTACGAGGGCAAACTGCTTGACAGGCCTGTACATAACCAGTTGTTCAGAGTGATCAAGGAATACGGTGTTAAGGCCATGGTCACAGCCTCATGTATTCTGAGGGTGATTTCAGGGGAATTGTCTTCAGAGGAGAATATGCTGAAGGGAACGTTATTCCGTTATCTGTATGTAGCAGGAGAACATCTGGACAAGAAAATACGCCTGTGGGCCGAGAAGATTTTCGGCACTCCAGTGTTGGACCATTTTGGACAAACAGAAACGGGCTTCGCTGTAACTGCCCACTGTATGGGCATTGGTATGAACGACAAACCCCCTAGTGGTACCACAGGGAAACCCTTTATGGGGTTTGATGTCCGTGTTTTAACGGCAGAAGGTAAAGAGGCTTTACCGGGGGAACTGGGAAACATCGTTTGCAAATTGCCTTTGCCACCAGGGAACTTTAGTACTCTTTTCGAAGCGAATGACCGATTTAAGGAAACGTACTTCTCCCGATTCGAGGGTTTCTATGATACGATGGACGCCGGTATCAGAGACGAAGATGGCTACATATATGTCCAGGCGAGGGAGGACGACGTAATAAACGTCGCTGGCTATCGCCTCTCGACGACCGACCTCGAGGAGGCGATGCTCACTCATGACGATGTTATTGAAGCCGCAGTGATACGTGTGAGGGACGATGTGAAAGGAGAAGTGCCGTTGGGACTGTTTGTCATAAAACAGGACTGCCACAAAACAGAAGGAGAGATGAAGAAGGAAATTGTACGCACTGTGCGACAGCTAGTAGGTCCTGTGGCAGCTTTTCTTATCTGCGCGTCCGTCGCAGCACTCCCGAAAACGAGATCGGGGAAAATACCGAGAAAGTCTTTTTCGGATATTGCGAAAGACAAGAACATCGTCATTTCCCCTACCATAGAAGATCCTAGCCATTATCAGGACGTCGTCTCTGCCCTTAGAAAATGCGGATACGCCACTAAAGTCTCCTATCCATTTACGCAAAACTAGAATAATTGCGTTCTCTGTCTTTTCCTTACAGCTTAAGACTCGAATTAGAAATGTAAATGGCGATATTATAATTATTACATTTTGAAAAAGTGCCACTGAAGGATTGGGAAGTTGTTGGAAGATCGTGATATTGCATACGAATTGCGCTATATCGATTTGTTTACGAGATTAGGTAGTTAAGCGTAATTACAGTTTTCGAAGTTTTCTTCTTCTTCTTCTTCCGCAGCTTATTATCCCATCTTTACATGGGGTCGCTGTTTTTGGTTCGTCTTCTCCACTCTCCTCTGTCGTATACCACGTCCTCCTCCAAGTCCTTCTCCCTGATGTCCGCCACCACACAGTCCCTCCATCTCGTCTTCGGTCTTCCTCTTCTTCTCCGTCCCGGGAACTCCATCTCCAGCACTCTGCTCCCCACGTACTCCTCCTCTCTTCTCCTGACGTGTCCATACCACCTCAGCCTGGCCTCCTGCACCTTCTTAGATGCTTCCGCCACCTTCACTGTTCCTCTTATATGCTCATTTCTGACCCTATCCCTCCTCGTCACTCCACACATCCATCTCAACATCTTCATTTCAGCCACATCGATTTTTATTTCATTGCTCTTCTTCATTGGCACAGTCTCCATTCCATACAACATTGTCGGCCTCACCACTGTTTTGAATACCTTTCCCTTCAGTTTCACTGGGACCCTCTTATCACAGAGCACCCCTGATACGTCTCTCCAGTTCTTCCACCCCGACTGTATTCTACATTTTATCTCTCTCTCTCTGCTCCCCCCTCTGCATCCACTGTTGATCCCAAGTATTTAAAATACTCCACCATCTTAACACGCTCTCCACTCAATGTCACTTCCCCTCCTCGGTCCTGCTGCATATCACATCTCATATATTCGGTCTTCTTTCGGCTAATTCTCATCTCCCTACTTTCCAACGCCTCTCTCCAATTTTCCAACTGCTGCTCCACCTCCTCTTTCGTCTCCCCACTCAACACAACATCGTCTGCATACATCATGCACCACGGCACCTCCCCTCTAATCCTGTTCGTCAACACATCGAATACCACATTGAAAAGGAAGGGGCTCAAAGCTGATCCTTGGTGCAGACCAACTTCCACCCCAAAGCTCTCTGACACACCCACGCTACTCCTCACCTTAGTTGTTACTCCCCTGTACATCCCCTTGATCAGTTTAACATACTTCTCCGGTACCATCTTTTCCCTTAAGCATCTCCAAACTTCCTGCCGTGGTATCCTATCATATGCCTTCTCCAAGTCAATAAAAACCATGTGCAACGCCTTCTGCCCCTCTCTGTACCTCTCTGCCAACTGTTTCAATGCAAAAACTGCATCTGTCGTTCTCCTTCACGGCATAAATCCAAACTGTTCCACTGACACTTCCGCTTCGTCTCTCAACCTACTCTCCACTATTCGCTCCCATATCTTCATTGTATGTGATATTAGCTTGATCCCTCTATAATTCGTGCAATCTTGTACATCTCCCTTCTCTTTGAATATAGGCACTATGATGCTGGTCCGCCACTCATCCGGAATCACCTCCTGGTCAAACAACTTCTGCATTAGATCCCACACCAGATCCACCCCCTCATCTCCCAGTGCCTTCCATGCCTCGACTGGTATCTCGTCTGGGCCAGTCACTTTGTTATTTTTCATCCTATTCAGAGCACGACTCACTTCCATCCTCCCCACTTGTTCTGTCATAGTTTTCGAAAGTTTTGTGAGAGTAAAAAGAATTTTTTTAAATATTTTTAAACACATTTAAGCATATCTGTGAGCCCAGTAAATCCTCAGGGTCGAATTAAATAAAATATATAGTCCAATTAATAATAATTGAAGGAAAGAAGGGAAAGAAGGGAAAGTCTGCTACATGCCGTTTCAGAGACAATGCATGTAGCAGACTTTCCCTTTTATGCCCGACAATTGTTTCTTAAATGTTGAAATTCTTGTAGCATGGTAAAAATTCCAATTTTGTAATATTTATCTTATTAATAAAGAATTTTAGGCGCGAATTCATACCGGTTTGGAGCGTTTTGCACAAAACGGTCAGAATTTGCAAAATATGCAACGTTCAGGTTTGTTTAAATAAATATCGCTGGGAAGTGAGCGTGTAATGAAAGAAGATCTTTGTCGCGTCTTTCAGACGCTTATAACGTTCCAGAAGATTGACACTGATAGATAAACTTATTAATTAAAGTAGGTCTAACTCTTAACCTGTGTTAAGGTTACCATTTCCATGATATTTGTTAAAAAATGTAAATATTTGGAATCGGTTTGTATTAAAGGAGGTAACATACAATATGTGTGTGTTTAGGCCCATATATGCAAAATGTACACCTAAAATGCTTAAAACCCAAGGGTAAGAAACATTTTCATCGCTTTATCTTATTTTTATTTTGGTTTCAATGGAGTTCCTCTTGAGTACCAATCGTATCTACAGTATTTATATTAAATAGAGGAAGTACCTTTGCTGAAATACCCAAAAATGCCAAGCTAATGACATATGTTAATTTCGTCTTTTTTTGGAATAGAAAAAAAAAAGAAAGATTTGCTCGAGACAAAACATAAATTTTAGTTAAAAAATGGACCCTCCCCACCCCCCACTAAATTAAAAAAAATAAAAATCGACACGAAAGGGGTTCCACGCAACCAGAGTAAAAACAGTCCCAAAATTCGTCAATTTTGAGTCATTTCAAGCTTTCTTCCTGTGAAAAATTGTGTATGTTTTAAGGGAACAATTATATTATTGTTTGAATCATTCCAATTATTGTTTTGAATCGATGTTATCAAGAGGATGTGACGAAAACAGGAACGGAATCTCAAGAAATCAAAAGTAGTTTTCAAAAGATTTCTATTTATATATTTGTACAGCGGGATAAAAACCAGACGATCAAGAAATAGGGTTTTACGTTACTTGGTATTATTTACAAAATTGGTCTTAATTTCTTTGCAGACAAAAAGCCTTTTTAATCTAAACTTTAATTGTAAATAAGAATAACCAAATCTCTTTTATTTACGGGTGAAAATTAAAAATTATCACACTTTAAATATGAACATATTATATAGTGGGGCGGCATCAGGGCCGTAACTAGGGTTTAGAAATTAGTGAGGTCCAGATTTTTTTCGAGCGCGGCGGGACGAGCAAAATTCAGACCAAAATGACATTTACAAACACAACCCAAGCTATACACTAAACGCAAAACACAAAACGCTCGACGCTCCCTCTTTTCAAAAGAAAAGCGGTAATATGCGTTTCATACACGGAGAACGGTTCAGTCTCTTTTTTTTTTTTGGAAATAATTACCGAGGTCCGGACCTCGGTGACCTCATAGGTAGTTACGGCCATGGGCGGCATAGCTGCCATATCGACGTGAATTGTTCATTTTTTGATACAAGCATGAAAATTGGCACACAGATAGCTAAATAGATTGTAAAAAGATTTGGATACGGAGGCATCACGAAATTTTATTATTTTCAAGATGGCGGCCAAGATGGTGGCCAAAAAATATCAAAATATCAAAATGCTCTTAGAGTATCAACTTTGGTCTCAAATTGAAGCTTACAGTCAGTAGTTTTTTTTTTATCTGACAGTGCTAAATTTAGTGCTTTATTTTTTATTATTATAAGTGAATTTAGCTGATCTCTCTCTCTCTCTCTCTCTCTCTCTCTCTCTCTCCTCTCTCTCTCTCTCTCTCTCTCTCTCTATCTATATATATATATATATATATATATATGAAAATTATTTCACGAAAGTAACACGTGAAAAATATTTATGATGAATAAAACCACGAAGGAAAGGAAACACAAAATGGTGCTCAAGCGCTTTCGTCTAATGACATCCTCAGGAACACTGAAGTACATAAAAGGGTTACAGCGCCTATATATAGGTTACAGAAAGAAAAAAAAGAAAAATAAATAATATACACACACATATATATATATATATTGTAGTGAATACGTTTTATTATTTATCTTCATTATTTATTTACGCTTCTTTACTTTATTATTATCTCTATTTATTCTCTATCGGCTCTT
Source organism: Bathynomus jamesi (assembly GCA_023014485.1). Taxonomy (NCBI): domain Eukaryota; kingdom Metazoa; phylum Arthropoda; class Malacostraca; order Isopoda; family Cirolanidae; genus Bathynomus; species Bathynomus jamesi. Next base: position 341,386 of record JAJOZX010002923.1, on the reverse strand, counting down.
TGCTTCATTTATCACTTTCTTCGTATAGTTTCCGGTAGCCACGCCGAGTTCTGACTCTAAAAACCGTTACAAAACGAAGGGGGAGGGGGAGGTATATTGATACTCTTTATTAACACTTATTACGTTTTATTAATTTCGAAAATGGTTTAGTTAATTAGGGGTATGCGAGTATGAAATATTACTAAATATATTTAGGTCGGAGAGGGACACTCACTAAATTAATTTTACGTTACATTTGTCAACCTATCGCGTAACGCGCTGCCTCAAGACTGAAAACCGTTATAGGGTAGTCCGCTCTTGGGCCTATTCAGGATTACCAACCCTACCCATTTTAAACAATTAATTTCATAATTATTAGTAAATGATTTACATTAAACATTATCTTATTTAATTAAACAAAATTTAATATTCTTAACTAAGCATTACTACACTCGCATCACCCCCTTGAAAATAAGTTTTTCATTAGAAAACTTATTAATATCGTTTAACAATGTCAATAAATTTATTCAACAAACTTACATATTTTGCAATTTTTTTTTTTTTTTTTTTTTCTTTAACAATTCAAAGTTTAGAAATAGACAAGAAATAATAGAATGACAATTCCCATACATATATTGTATCATATTATAAAACCGAAAACTTTATAATTTTCACATTTGCATAAAATAACATTTCACTCTAATAATTAAATTACAACCTGTAACTAATCTATACATGCCAAAAAAAATAACAGAAAATTTTCTTACAGTGGCTACACAAATCCAAGTTCACAATCTATTCCCGCGATTTCTCATCAACGATCGCTTTACATTCGAAACAATTATTTGTATAGTTATACAGTTACTATCAGGGCAACATAGAAAAAAATAAGAAAAAGTTTACATAAAATACTGACCAAGAGCGCACATACTATTTCACGAAAAACACAACAAATATGGGCAATAATCGGACCCTTTTCACTTATAATTTCATTAGATAATAATCAGTACATTTATTTGCTGGACGTTGTTTAGATGACACTCCGCACGCTGACAACGGATTTCAATTTTCAATCGCAGCTCTCCTACTCACTTCGCTAGAATGCAAGGGATTGCATCAATCAACATGCAACAGGCAGCACGCTATAATGGTTCCGCTCTCTCTCCAATGGCGAAAAAAAAAACAAGAGACGTCCAATTCTAAAAGGATCAGGGGGGGAGATATCTGAAAGCGGGACCACGCGCTGGAATTGGACGGAATTTGCAATTCTAGAAGTCGATGAAGAAACTCGCCTTGTCTCATCTCCACTTTTGTCGGTGAACGCTGCTCTTCCTACGTCCAGCTGAAAGACTCTTCTACTGGCAACAATCAAACGATGACTCCGCCGTAGGCCGTTTCCCAACGAACCTACTGTATGTCTGTATGGACAGTACAGTCGTAGGCACCCGTTCAAGCTCTCGTGGCTTGTCTACCGCGCGCTTTGACACATATTTAGCGAAGCATTCGAGCAACGTGACCAGCTACTGCCCGAAAAATACCAGTAGACCATCTTCGATCGAAACTTTCGTGTGCCAAGACCCTGCACACGTAAATTTCTCTTCTCTTCCGAAACTGTCCTGCGCCAAGTCCATGCGCATTCGGTTCCTCTCTTCTCTTCTCTTCCGAAACCATCCTGCGCCAAGTCCATGCGCATTCTGGTTTCTCTTCTCTCTCTCTCATTGGTGATCGATCACCTATCCGGTCGACTAAACTCACTTGATGGAACTCGGATTCAACTTGGTTGACCCAAACTGAGCCTTTCAATTTTGAAAAAAAAGTTTATTCTAAACGTGTTTCTGTACTGCTTATCATTTCATATTTAATTTATCGAATTTTCTCGACAGTTCACTTCGAAACAATAACTACACATTTGCTCTGGCCAAATTCACGGAAAAAATATAAAAATTTCGCAAAAATTTAATCAAATCTAGCTACCAATAAGGTCACTTATGGCAGTTACAGCAGAGAAGATAAAAAAAGTCATAAAACGCTAAACAAAATTGTACAGTATAAATATAAAAGCGCCCATACATAGTAACTGTTAGTATAATTTAAGAATTATTATTGTTCAAACTATCGTCAGAAATCACCTCAATACCTCCAAATACAAAAGACAAAAATGAACCCCAGAAACTTCATGTCATCCATTCTCTGACAATCATGAACCCTCTTGCTTTGAGGAGGAGCACACAGACGCCACAAAAACGTTACTGGCTATCTAGGAGGCTCCATTTCCGAGTGTACACTTGAGTCAATGTTTCAAATGCACTAGTTAACTCCGACTGAAGGTTTAAACAATAATAATTTTCTAAACAGTTATTAAAAAGTAAAAAAAATTTAAATATTACTACCAAAAATTATTTTAATACAGTAATTCCAACTTGAAACGTCAAATTTCATAAGAATTGAACTTGCAATTCGCAAATTACATCTGAGATACAACTCTCTCCTTCAACAGAAACCCCAGTATGGTTTGCAAATCACAAAAATCTCAGTAATTTATCGTTTCCAAGTGAAACTACAAATTTGCATAGTTATACTAAATAAGAATAGATCATATGTACTAAAAAATACACGCACCCACTGTAAACAAAAACAACACATTACAATTAAGAGCGGTCGCTTTGTTTGTAAGCGAACCTCTATACAAATATCCCTAACCGAATGAAACTGCATTATATCCTAACATAATTTCGTAATATTTTCCATGCAAACGCTCGAACTAAAAAAAAGGACATTTTTCATTTCTAATTCCAAATTAAAATATCAAATTAAAACATCCTTTTTAGAATACAATCTAAATTTGAACTAAAAATTTTACCATTGTCATTGAACTGGAAAGAAAAATAAAAATCGGCCTACCTGTACAAATAAATTGATTATTGAATGAATTTATAAAACGTAAAGAAAATTTTCTACACAAATTTCTGTAATTCAAAAAAATTATAATTTCCAGATTTAGTAAAATGTGTACCGTAACTCACATTGGCCGCCAAAATAAAAATAAAATTTACTGCCGCTTTTAGGCCTATAATTAATAAATTCAATGTTATGCGGAAAGACAATTAGAATTTAGTCAACATTTGTGCTTTTAAAGAAAAATCCTATGCTTATTTATGTTAAACCAATTAAAATTTTGTTAAATAACTAAAAATTTACTACTCAATAGACATACCGTAATAACGGTTAATCTCCGAACAATATTTTACGATAGGCCTACAAGAAATTCTTCTTAAGTACGATACAATAGCCATTTACCAAATATGTCGGAATTGTCGTGAAATGAATCGAAAGAAACAGAGAGAGGAGGAAAAAAAATAATCAGCTTACCTACCAAAGGTTATGGGTATATAATATATGTAATTATATATATAACTAATAAATACGTATTAGTTAATAAGTAAGTATATAATTAATGAGTATATAAAAAATACAAAAAAACTTATAAAAAATTTTACAACACAATTTTCTATTTCAGTTAAACGAATTCTGCTTATTTTGAAATTTAACACAATCCTATACGGCGACTTATAATCTGACAAATTTAATATGTTTAAGATTACCTTTCGACTGTCAATTAACTGTAACTTAACCTATATAGCGCGAAGCGAGCGAAGCAAAAAGCCCGTAAATCTATATAAACAAATAATCCTATTATTATATACAGGCAATCGAAATATAATCAAAAATCTGCTAATGAAACCCAGAAAATTTCTCAAAATTTTCGCTAAAACATTTTGAAAGGACCATATAAAATGTGTATCACTGTATTTAAACTAACAATTCACTTACGTACAAATCATTATTCTTATTATTATGATTATTACAATTATCACTAATTCCAAAAGTTTTAAACAAAAAGTTAAAAAGGTAAGCTGAAAGAGTAGAAGAGAGAAAAAAAAAAAATTGAGTCTCCAGGCAGCACGATAATTTTCAAACTATATCCTCTCCGACCAAAATGAACGAAATTTAACGTAATAATGACTCGCAATATTGAGTCGGACAAACGAAAAGCAACGGAACTGGACGAAACAAATTAAATTCTTAGGCGCGAGTCAGGGACGCTATCAGGACGCGAAGGCAAGCGCCATTTTTAAATTTTATTTACAATGAAATTTTAAGGCGAAAATCGAAATTTGCCTGCAAACGGGGTAAACTTTGCATTTAGATATTTTAATAATCGAAATAAAATATTCATTAACGCTATTGTTATTATACCGGGTTTTAAGAATTTTAATCGAAATACTAACACGTGGGTAAGCCTCACAAAATATGATGTAAGACCACCGCTAGCCACCAGATGTAGTGAATACGTTTTATTATTTATCTTCATTATTTATTTACGCTTCTTCCTACTTTATTATCTCTATTTATTCTCTATCGGCTCTTTGCTTCATTTATCACTTTCTTCGTATAGTTTCCGGTAGCCACGCCGAGTTCTGACTCTAAAACCGTTACAAAACGAAGGGGGAGGGGGAGGTATATTGATACTCTTTATTAACACTTATTACGTTTTATTAATTTCGAAAATGGTTTAGTTAATTAGGGGTATGCGAGTATGAAATATTACTAAATATATTTAGGTCGGAGAGGGACACTCACTAAATTAATTTTACGTTACATTTCGTCAACCTATCACGTAACGCGCTGCTTCAAGACTGAAAACCGTTATAGGGTAGTCCTCTTTTGGGCCTATTCAGGATTACCAACCCTACCCATTTTAAACAATTAATTTCATAATTATTAGTAAATGATTTACATTAAACATTATCTTATTTAATTAAACAAAATTTAATATTCTTAACTAAGCATTACTACAATATATATATATATATATATATATATATATATATATATATATATATATATATATATATATATATATATATATATATATATATATATATATATATATAAAATAATATATATATATATATATATATATATATGCAATAAACGGAGAAGTAAAAATTAAAAATTAAAGGATTATCAGAGAGGCATACAGATTTGTAAGGAAAAAATATCGATTTTTAGCACAAGATCAAATGAATTATAAAAATACAAATTTATACTGGAAATCTGCACGGGTTTTAACACTCTGCCTTTTATGGTTAAGTTTCGATGTATGTAAAAATAAAATGAAAATTAAAAGTTAATAAAGTAGCGTACAAGTTTACCAAAGATATAGCGTTCTACCCTTCTTATCTAAATCTGTTTTGAAGGAATTCAAAACAACAGGATCGAGTTGAAAAAGACCTTTGCTTATGTTGAAGTTATTTGAAAGTTGGATAATGGCAGACTCAAGAATATTTCTATTAACAATGTTGCTAGAGTGGAATAAAACTGAAGTATTATTCCAATCAATACAGTGGGATAACTCTGACAAATGGACAAAAGGGCACTGGACAACTGTCCTGTTCTAACGGAATATTGATGCTGTTTTATACGTGTGTGCAAATCCTTTCCCGTCTGACCTATGTAAAAGGAATCACATTGTTTACAACCAATTTTATAGATAATGCCTGAATTATTGATAGGGCTATTTTTTACTATGATATTTTTCACAATATTGTTATATGAAAATACTACATTAATATCCAAAAGTTTAAGTACATTAGCAATGCCTAAAAGCCCGGAAAAATGGAAGTACTAAAATATTTTTTGACAAAGTACGAGTGTTATTATTGACACGATAGAAAGTTCGTTTTGCCTTGTTGAGACAAGATTCCATAAACGCAGATGGATAACACAGATCACTTCCAATATCGTTGATTTTTTCCAATTCGGCATCGATGTAGTATTCCGGACTGGCGATCTTAAGGGCGCGGAGAAACATTGATGAAAAAATGGCCTTCTTAGTGGGGGTGTCATGTCCCGAGTAAAAGTGTACGTAGGACAAATTGTTTGTTGTTTTCCGATAGATACTAAACTTAAAACCTGGGCTTTCCATATGTACACGCACATCCAGAAATGGGATTGAATTGTCTTGTTCCACTTCCAAAGTAAACTTAATGGAGGGGACTTGATCATTTAACTGAAGGAGGAAGTTATCCAGGTCACGATTCATGGGCCAGATACACAAAATATCGTCGACGTACCGCAACCAAGGGATGCCAACCCCCAGGATTCTCGGAATGTAAGTAATTTCTAAAAACTCCATATAAATATTGGAGAGGAGGGGCGATAAGGGGTTGCCCATGGCCATCCCAAAAACTTGTTGATAATACTCGTTATTGAAAGTGAATTTACAGTCTTTGATGCAAAGCTTAATAAGTTCCAAACAATGTGTGAAGGTAGTGGCAGGTCATACTTATGTAATTCTTGGGAGAGAAAGTCAAGCATATCGTCAATCGGCACTTTTGTAAACAATGAACAAACGTCAAAACTGATCAATCTATCGTTAGTTTCAGTACGTGCATTATTCAATTTTTCAGTAAGATCCATGGAATTTTTTTACATGTGAATCAGAGATAGTTCCGAGAATGGGGGACAAGACTTTGACAAGCCATTTGGAGAGTTTATAAGTAATAGAGCCCACCGAGCTAATAATAGGGCGCATAGGGTTGCCAGGTTTGTGGGTTTTAATAAGACCGTAAAGGTAGGGCAGAGAAGGTGAAGTGGACATGAAAAGCGGAATTAAGTTCTTATGATCTTTGAGAATGCGTTTCAAGCCACTATTAAATGATTTGATGACGTCATCCTGCGGGTTCTTCCTAAGTTTGCTGTATGTGGCGGGGTCCTGAAGAAGCTCGTTCATCTTTCCGATGTAGTCCACTTTGTCCATCTATCGGAAGGCCATTTTTTTTCATCAATGTTTCTCCGCGCCCTTAGGATCGCCAGTCCGGAATACATCGATGCCGAATTGGAAAAAATCAACGGTATTGGAAGTGATCTGTGTTATCCATCTGCGTTTATGGAATCTTGTCTCAACAAGGCAAAACGAACTTTCTATCGTGTGAATAATAACACTCGTACTTTGTCAAAAAATATTTTAGTACTTCCATTTTTCCCGGGCTTTTTAGGCATTGCTAATGTACTTAAACTTTTGGATATTAATGTAGTATTTTCATATAACAATATTGTGAAAAATATCATAGTAAAAAATAGCCCTACCAATAATTCAGGCATTATCTATAAATTGGTTGTAAACAATGTGATTCCTTTTACATAGGTCAGACGGGAAAGGATTTGCACACACGTATAAAACAGCATCAATATTCCGTTAGAACAGGACAGTTGTCCAGTGCCCTTTTTGTCCATTTGTCAGAGTTATCCCACTGTATTGATTGGAATAATGCTTCAGTTTTATTCCACTCTAGCAACATTGTTAATAGAAATATTCTTGAGTCTGCCATTATCCAACTTTCAAATAACTTCAACATAAGCAAAGGTCTTTTTCAACTCGATCCTGTTGTTTTGAATTCCTTCAAAACAGATTTAGATAAGAAGGGTAGAACGCTAAATCTTTGGTAAACTTGTATGCTACTTTATTAACTTTTAATTTTCATTTTATTTTTACATACATCGAAACTTAACCATAAAAGGCAGAGTGTTAAAACCCGTGCAGATTTCCAGTATAAATTTGTATTTTTAGAATTCATTTGATCTTGTGCTAAAAATCGATATTTTTTCCTTACAAATCTGTATGCCTCTCTGATAATCCTTTAATTTTTAATTTTTACTTCTCCGTTTATTGCATATATATATATATATATATATATATATATATATATATATATATATATATATATATATATATTATTTATTTTTCTTTTTTTTTTCTTTCTGTAACCTATATATAGGCTGTAACCCTTTTATGTACTTCAGTGTTCCTGAGGATGTCATTAGACGAAGCGCTTGAGCACCATTTTGTGTTTCCTTTCCTTCGTGGTTTTATTCATCATATATATATATATATATATATATATATATATATATTGGCGATACTGGTAATGGCGGCCGAAAAATTGAAAAATATCAAAATGCTCTTAGAGTATCAAAGTTGATCTCAAATTGAAGCTTACAGTCAGAGGAGTAACATCTACTTTATAAGTGATAGTGGGAATATTGATATGTCAATCTATAAGATAGGTTTATAGAAAAAATTGAAAAATATCAAAATCCTCGTAGAGTATCGACTTTGGTCCCAAATTGAATTGATTGATATTTTATTTACACAAGAACAACACATAACTACATGCTACGTATCACTACTGAGAAGAACAAGTCCCCTCACACGCACATAAGGCCGTACATGGAAGTTCAGCCTTTCTGCAGGTGCAGCGCTTCATACATCCTTTTGTGCACTTGCATGAAACCAGCTCTTGACAGGCCTTTGATGCCTCGGGTAGGCTCGTCCAGTTTGGTTCGTACAGGCGGTCACCAGTCTTGGTCCATCCCTAGTTAATGGGGCAAGGGAGATCTGGATTTGGTAGAAGTGTTTGTCCCCACACATGACCTCCATGGTAGGTCGCCCTCTTCACATGCTGTTCTAGAGCTGCCCTTGTTGGTGGAATCAACTGCACGTTGTTGTTCTACCTTTCGATGGTAGACATGACACATTCTGGTACAGTAATTGGTGCTGAAGAGACCTTCAGCAGCGCAGCTGTTAATTCCGGAAACACAGCCTAGATGGTCCAGGCAGTCTTCTTATCATGCCCAGTAAAGCTGGACACGGTGTCGCACCCAGTCAGAGCGTGAAACATCGGCAATGCCTGAGCCTTCTGTCGACCAAGCCCAGCTGCTATTTCGTGTGCTGACAAGTACCGAAATCCCTTTCCAGTTCCGAATGCCAGCCAGAGTTCATCTCCAGGTTGCAGCTCCGGTACCACAGACACGGCCAACACCACAACGTCTGTGTCAACCGTCCGAAGCATGATCTTGCGGTGGCCATGCTGTGCAGCATGTGACACATGCAGCAACATGCGAGTGTCGGCTTCCTCATGGTGGCATGGAGCGAGTGATGCCAGATCATCCAGTGGCGGCTTACTGAGGGCTCTCTCTCCATCGGTGATGAGTAGCTGTTTGCCCTCCATGTTGAACCATCGGAGGGCAGCTTCAGACAGGAACCTAAACAACTCCGTCTTGTTGCAGTCCACACGGAGGAAACTTAGCCAATTTCTTGGTATGGCAGTTGCAGTACAACACGTCTGCGCACTCCTTGTCCTCGTTTTGTTCTTGCCATGCCTTTCAGCGAATCCTGCTTGTAGGTGTCCCACACTAGATCCAGGCGTGTCACTTGCTGCAGTTTTGTGGACAAGTAGGGAATGAATATCTGACTAGCATACTCATCAAAGTTCTTTGCAGCACCGGGCTTCAACATGTGAACTATGGCAGCCCCATCAATAACTATACAGGTTGTAACAGGAGCGTCAGCATGGACTTCAGATAGGTTTTCTAGGCAGTGAAGTAGGTCACTCTTAGTACCTAAGCACAGTCTACCATCATCAGAGAGTGCTGGAGGGCATGCTTGGTTCTCATGGCGAAAGAACTCCTCTAGGTTCCCGTCCCTGGTCTGGCAACCAATGTACAGCCGCGAAAAGAGTCCGACGTTATTTTTCAGACACCAGTTGGTGCTTCCCTTTATTGCTGTCTTCGGCCTGGGGTTGACAAAAACGTTCAGCTTGTTGCGACGTATGATGTCATCAATGGGCTTCGTTCTTTCTACCAGACGCTCTCTGGTTTTGAACTGCTCCTTGCCAATCATCTTCACCTTCTGGACAGCATCGACCGCTGCAGGACCTGCAATTTCCTTGGAGTCGAGAACAATCAGGTCCACGCTTTCTTCCTCGAATGGGTTGCCAAGATCTTCTATCACATTAACAAGGGTGATGACATCTTTGGTAAATGCGGTCTGCACACTGGCTGTCTGATCGTGGTGCCGTGTGTCAGTTTGCATTCCCCTGTGCTGGTGCCCATCTTGGAACTCTTGTATTGCCGCGGCGATTTCTGGTCCAGCAATCCAACGCCGAAGGGCACTTGGGTTGTCCGTAAAGCCAACAGCTCCACCGTCCCCTTTAATTAGGCGTTGTTCTGCTCATGTGCTTGGTCAATTGGGATTGAGGAGAACACTTTCTGGGTCTTCTGAACTGTGAAGCTGCCAGCCGTGAATTTTGCGGCCACATCTGGGTGCTTTGTTGAAAGTTCAGCCATGTCTTTCAGGTGAACTGGGATCCACCTAGCGTAGTTGGTGCGATCCAGAGAGTGGAACCAGGGGGCGAGTTCAGTCAGGGCGTCGAGATACATGGTGAATGATGCCTGCCGTAGAGAACGCACGTAGACGAGTATCAGAAGCTCTATTTCCAGCACGGTTGCCCAATACTGAAATTGAGGATATGCATGTGTTCTGTTATGGCACCAGTCTTCAAAGTTTTCTGTCTCCCCTGCCTCAGCTGGATGTATCTGACAGCTTCTGTTGTATGCTCGTTTTTGTAAGATGTATAGTGCAGATGCGGTTACCTGGTGTGCTCATCTTGTACGCGTGATGTGGGCTGCGTGCAAGAACGAATCAGCTGTCCCTGGTGATGCGATCTCGGCTTGCACTAATGCATGAACCCAACCACTTCCTTGCAGCCAGTCACCCACCATCTTCAGGGCTGCCAACTCGATGTGGAGACCACCAAACATCACCACTAGTTTGTCTTCCCCGTAGCTCTCTGGCCACTTCCACTGAATCTGCTTGGCCAAGGCAAACAGGGGTTGGTCGACGGTGATTACTGGTGTCTGCCCTGGATTAACATGTTCAATACATTTTCGCACAACGTCCATTGAATGTCGGATCATGGCGGTTGTGTGTGCTCTCTCAAGGAAGAGTGGGAGCAAAGAAGTGGGGCATATAACTTGAGCTCCTGATAGTTGACGGCTGGCGTGAAAGGCAGCCCAAGACGTGTTTTCCTCTACGTCAGACCTTTCAAGGGCCTGTCTGACGTGGTCTAGCCACAGGTATTCAGTCTTTCTCTGTTCTGGGAAGCCTTCTCGGCACAGAGACACCACATCAGCAGGTGGGATAGTTTGATTTGTAATGGTGCTGGTGACAGTTGGAATATTAGTATAGTTGTACGGCAAGTTTATGACGATCTTCTTATCGCTTGCTTCACCGGACCCTTCTGCGATGACGATACTCCGATTAACCCCTTCGCCAGTGAAGGGTGGATGCTGGAATAGGGAGATAGCAGTACCATGGAAGGACTCCTTAGCTGTTGTTGAACTTGGATTGTGATCTATGTTGTCGACAGCAGCAGTTGTGAACACACTGCCGCGCATCTTTGGAGGGCAAACTACTTGCTCTCGTTGGAACTGCTGGCAGACGTTGTCTCCCATCTGTGCTGAGATTCAGAGAACACGGTCATATGAGATGCTAATCCCAGTCATAGTAAAACAGCCTGTCAACCAATTCCCTGTTGCGTGTGTGAGCATGAACCATCAAACCTAGGTAGGCGGGAAAAGGTGTCTCCTGAGAGGGTATGTGCCGGACATTGACAGAGGCTGTTGTCCCAGGCGTCCGATTATGCTTGATACTATTTAACTTCACCAACTGGGCGATGGTTAGTGCTGCATGCGTCGTGTGTGTCACGTGTTCTGTAATACTGGCACCATCCAGGACCATTCTCACCAAGCAAAGCAATAGTTGCGGTACAGATTCTTCTTGGCATCCTTCAGCGAAACCAGTGAAGGGCTTGGTTTCTTGAAACATTTGGCGCGGACCACCTGTGCTGCACGAACAAGGCACACCGCATCTCTGTCACTGTCTAACTCGCAGGATTTAGCAATCGCAGAACCAATATCGTCATTAAATGCCAGAAGGACATCTCTTCCTTTCTTGTGGGCACTCATGTCTGGGAACAGTGACAGGAGTCGTTCTTTCAGTCATGTCGTGTTAACTCTGCCATCTACTTTGACTCCTACCTGCTCCAACATAGCCGTGTAGCGGCGAGCAATATTAACCAGTTTGAACACCGGTGCTGTCGCCCCAAGACGTGTTTCTTCGATGTATAAAATCAAATCGGCGAAGACAGTAGTGGCTATTTCCCTCTCGCAAGCAGTTTCTTTAGATTCGGCAGCCTTTGCCTTCCTTGCTCGATTGTACAAACCTACTAAACATTTGGCATGGCACTTAGCCTCCAGCGCCACAACGTCTCCCACACTGAGTCTGGCAAGCATGTGTGTGTCTTCAAGAATTTCAGCACAGGCCCGCACCCGGCTGTCTAGCTGGAAGGTTGATGCTGCGGGGTATCCTTCTGCGCCAGCTGCTTGTCTGCAGAAGAAACACAATGCTTCTCGGACGCCCTTCTCAGAAACTACGAATTCCGACCTCATGCGCTTGTATACACCCGTTTCGTCTCCATCTTGGAAATGACCGTCTGTTTCCAGTTTCCGTTTTTCTGCTCTCTTCAGCATAGTGTTGTTGAATTTGAGCTGGCATTTCTCGTGATACTGCGCATTGTGCGCAACCATGGCGGCTTCAATGCCGCACCCTTCATCCAGTCTCTCTATCTAGGGACGAGGGTGAGATGCAAGACAACCATAATTAATTATAATAAATTCTATAACAAATGAAAAATGGAAAATGGATACGACTAAACCATAAAAATGGTAGATCGTAGGGTTGTGACACAACGAAAATAGAAAGCTACAAATAAATTTTTTATCCAAACTCGCGTTAAGCGATTTTGGTTCTTATGTAAAAATGAATACTGATTATTCATTGTTCATTTTTACACACACACACATATATATATATATATATATATATATACAGGGTGGGCCGTAAGTTTCCATACATAGGAAAAATAAACATTTTTTTATGGACAACCATTTTTATTTATATAATATGCTCTACATGGTTGCCATTGTTTTGAAAACACATTTCAATACGTGTTCCCCACTGTTGATGAACACGCATTAGCACAGTTGACGTTATGCTTGTAATGGCGTTGGTGATACGTTCCTTTAGATGATTTATGTCTCGTATCTTTTCCTGATACACCATGGCCTTCAAGTGCCCCCAAAGATAGAAATCAAGGGGGGTGAGATCTGGGGATCTGGGAGGCCACTCCACAGGACCACGCCGACCAATCCAAGCATCCGGAAACTGCTGATCCAAATACCGACGCACGTGAAGACCATAATTTAAATTATTTTCCTATGTATGGAAACTTACGGCCCACCCTGTATATATATATATATATATATATATATATATATATATATATATATATATATATATATATATATATATATATATATACACCATACATTTCCTGTACAATTCGCGTGTATGAACTGAAATTAAATTTCTCTGTACCTTCTTATTACAAGTAGGATAGGACCTATAATTAGCAATATGTAACCAGTGAGGTTAAGCGACGTTGAATCTATCCAATAGTTGGATGGGTGACCCTCCTCTGTGTTCGGATAATGTAACGACTCGTGTGGGGTCCCTCCGTAACATGACCTACGAGTGATGTTCAAAAAAAACCCTAAACATTATCATCACCAAACTAGAAATAAACCCACAGTGAATGAGGGTTTTGACGAAGGTTCGATGAGGGTTCGATGAGGGTTTCTGCAGATTGTAATTTATGTATTGTTGCAAGTGATATAAGCGTAATTAATATAGAAACTATATTACTATGGACAACTTCAAGGAACCGCTGAGCGATGAAAGTTTCTCCTTCAGGAAGATAGAACAGAGAGTGCGCGGAACTTGATATTGCCCATTTGACCTTTTAATAACTAAGCAAAACAAAATTAAAAGGTTTTTGTTTTTTTTATCGTTTTAGAAAGGCGTTTTAACTAATAAATTAGAAAGATAAAAATTAATTGTAACATGGTGCAAATAAAGAATAAATGAGATAGAAAGAAAGAATATAAAAGAATTAACTGTAACATGTCAGAAAAGGGTTTAAAGAGGGATGGAAAATGATGTCCAAAAAGCATTTATTCAAGTTTGTTATAATATCGACCAAACATTTGCAATCACTTTCATTATCAAATTAAAAGCTATGGAGATAAAAAAAAGGTGTATATATATATATATATATATATATATATATATATATATTATATAATATATATATATATATATATAACTGACGTTTCAGAACAATTTGAATTAAACACTTCCTGGATTCAATTTACGGAAGAGAAATTTCTCTCTCTCTCTCTCTCTCTCTCTCTCTCTCTCTCTCTCTCTCTCTCTCTCTCCTCTCTCCACTAGTTCAACTGGAAGGAAAAGATAAAAGCTCTGTATGATTCATTTTGATACTGAGATCATTTCTGTGTTGTTATAAAATGCGTGAAGCTCCACCCACGGACTATATTCCAATTTGCGTAAATTTTAATGTTCTTTGCAATTTGTGTTGGAATTTTATTTAAATAGCTTATACAGTGTTGGCAAAAATGAATAGATAACTTCCAGTTGGGTTTTTTTCATAGGTTTTGATTTGATAATAAAAGTCAATAAATAATAACAGATTTAGTGAATTAATATATATATATATATATATATTGTACATACAGGGTGTGTATATATATATATATATATGGGATGAATTTCACAATTAAACAAGTGAAATGAATGAATGATGCAAAGCACAAGGAAAAAGAAAAATGATTCCAAGTCCTTTCGTGTATTCAGAAGTATACCTCGTCAGGGAATGAAGGAAGAAGGGGAGATGTCAAAAATATATACAACGGGACAGAAAAACAAAAAGATTAGCACATGATTAACGAGAGTTAATTAGAGGCAAAAGGTATTTTAACAGGATATTGTCAATTTTATACATTCCCGTACTGTTATTGAAATTATTTTTAAAATGGATAAATGCACATTCTAGAACATTCCTTTCAATTATATCTCTATTTTTAACGAGCGGTTTAGAACTGTCTCACTTGATACTATGATTATATCTATACATATAGTTAAACAATGTATTACAATTATTTGCTGTTCTACACGCACATTTATGCTGTTTTACCCTAATATCTAACGTTTTACCCGTTTGGCCTATATATACTTAGTTACATTGCGTACATCCGTCGAATACACACAACCAACCACATTATCCGGACTATTCTTTATTAGGCTTGATTTAACAGTATTATTATACTTAAAGACTACAATGATACCAATTGCTTTAAGTAAAGTCGGAAGATATTGAAAATTTACATGGTAAGGTAGGCTTAGGATATTTTTACGCTCAAATTCCTTTACAATTACACTATTGTAATACTTATTCTTGACTTTTCAAAGGCAGTTATCTAAGAATGAAATAGAATAACATAATTTAGTACCAATATTCATGATATTGCATAACTCGGAATCTAAAAATTCAGGACTGACAACTCTCAATGCACTAAGAAACAGTAGAAAAAATACAAGATTTAATCAAGGGATGATGGTCAGAATAAACATGCACATAAAAGTTATTACACTGGTCTGCGTCATTTTTGAGGTCAAGGTTTTTTTAGTTGTTCTTTTATAAGTTTTGCATGCTGAATTCAAAAATGTAACTCATTTTGCTCAATCAGGTCAGGTTTTTATGCTATCTCAATTTTAAAAAAAATTAGATAATCGTTATGAAATGAGCAAGTTATTTTTTTAAAACAGACTTACATTTTAGCCAAGTGTTAGCCAAGCTCTATATAATAAACAGACACAGCTTATTTCTAATTACGATTGTCATTACTGTTTTTCAGCATGAATAGAATGTGCAAGAATGACCCAAACAGGTTCTGCTACATCTGTGGTAAAGTCACTATGTCAGACCGGCAGTCAAACATCACACATTTTGTGAGGAAAAGCTATCACGCCTACTTTGGAGTTAAACTTGGTGACCAGGACAAAGCCTTTGCCCCTCACATATGCTGCAAAACGTGCGTTGAAAGTCTGCGGCGCTGGAGCCACAAGAAGGTAGAGTGTCTACCTTTTGGTGTCCCAATGGTGTGGAGGGAAGGAAGAGATCATACTACTGACTGTTATTTCTGTATGACAAACCTACAAGGTAAGTTAGTATGAATTTAGTATGAATTTCATTTTATACTTACAAAAATATGCCTGACAATATATGAGATATGTCTTTATCTTATCTTTATCTGTTTCCTTTTAGGCATAAATCGAAAACACAAGCAACACGTAAAGTATCCAGATGTGCCATCTGCCATAAAGCCAGTGCCTCATGGACCAGAAATTCCAATTCCAACACCGCCCGACAACTTTTATTCGTCGTCCGACTCAGATGAAGAAATGGATGGCGGTGACATATCTGGTACATACCAACCTACTGCCGAGACAAGTCAACTCAAACTCTTGAGCCAAGCTGAGTTGAACAATTTGACAAGAGATTTGTGCTTGTCCAAAGAATCTGCTCAGTTGCAAGGGTCACGTCTTCGCGAAAATCGTTTGTTAGCTCCAGAAACAACATTCTTCTGGTATCGCAGCCGCGAAGAAGTTTCGAGAATATTTCACGTTGGACGAAGAAGCTTCGCTGGTTTACTGTAACAATGTCAACGGCCTCATTGCAGCTATGGGTTTAGCGTATGACCCTACAGAATGGCGGCTCTTCATCGACTCCTCAAGCAGAAGCTTGAAAGCAGTACTACTCTACAATGGTAGCAAGGTCGCGTCTGTTCCGGTGGGTCACTCGGTGTAGATGACTGAAAGTTATAGTAACATGGAGCTTTTGCTAACTGCTTTGAAGTACAAACATCACAATTGGATGATATGCGGAGACCTAAAGGTATGTTCGTGTCTACAAAAAAAATACAAATATATATATATATATATATATATATATATATATATATATATATATATATATATATATATATATATATATTAGGGTGTCTCTTATTTTCGAAGTGTTGATGTTTTTAAGTTGCGCCCCCTCAACCAGTTCCATTGGTTGAAAACACATTCACATTTAAATTTTTTTTTGGATTGAACAATGTTTAGAGGTCGCCCCCGCTTATTAAAGTTCATAAAATATAGCTATTATTTATGCAATTAATATTTGAAATTACTAGCAGTTGTCAAGTATACTAAACATATGTTTTTAATTAATTAATCATCATATTTATGATGAATTCAATTAAATGAATATATTAGAGATAATTGTCAAGTTTGTAGCTGAAAATATTGCTTGATAAGACAAGATCAACCTTTTTAAACATGTTTCATCAAGAATGCTCCAGATTATGTTGCAATTGTTTATTTGTCATCATTCAGTGTTCTGCTGTCATAAGTAAAAGGTGTGTAACTGTGTATCACTATACTTCTTTTTGCTATTATCAGATAATAAACTATGTTATTTATATTTTTCACAATTATTTATACTGATTTTGTTATTAGTGTTTGAAAAAAATTTAATGAATTTAATGAAAAAATTAGAATTTATGCTCTCATACACATATTATGAAGTTTTAAACAATGTTGCTATTTGTCACAAAGAATTTAATTTAGTTCAATGGAAATTTTACCTGACATGTGTTTCATGATCTGTGTTTCTATCAGTAGCGTGAGAATGAGAAAAGTGAGAAAGTGAGAATGAGGAGGAGGAGCCCAAAGGAGCTTGTGCTTTACCAAAATCTAAGAAAAAACGAGGCATGAAAAACATCATGACTATTCAGATGTCTGCTGCCCTGGATCGTACACAAATTTCCTCTAGAAAGGCAACATTTATCCTCGCAGAGGCAGCTAAAATCTTTGGTTTGGACGCTTCAGATTACAACATAAACCAACATTCTATCCATCGCCTTCGAAATAAGAACCGAGCTCGTCATGCTAAAGAACTTAAGGAGCATTTCCATGGAGAATGTTCTATGACAGTCCACTGGGATGGCAAGATGATGGAGGACCTCACCTCGCATAAGCACATTGATCGTCTCCCAGTACTTGTGTCAGGACCTGGTGTTGAACAGCTGCTTGGTGTCCCAAAAATCCCAAACTCAACTGGAGAAGCACAAGCTGAAGCCGTCTTTAACTGCCTGAATGAATGGGGAATTACAGAGAGAGTAAAAGCAATTTGTTTCGATACAACAGCTTCAAACACGGGTCAATATAGTGGAGCCTGTGCTCTCATCGAAGCAAAATTGGGACATGATGTTTTGTACTTGCCTTGTAGACACCATGTTTTAGATTTATTGTTGGGAGCTGCATTTGAAGCAACATTGGGATCTACATCAACTGGTCCAGAGATATTGATCTTTAAGCGTTTTCGTGACAATTGGACTTCTGTTGATCAAAGCCAGTTCCAAACAGGTGAGACAGACACGATTACTAAAGAAGCAATTATCCAGTCTAAAACTGAACTAATTCAGTTTGCTAGATCCCAGGCACCTATGCTACGGGATGACTATCAAGAACTTTTGGATCTGTCCATCATCTTTCTTGGAGGTGTCCCCAATAAAGGCATCAAGTTTCGTGCACCAGGTGCCATGCATCGAGCTCGCTGGATGTCCAAAGCGCTCTATTCTATCAAGATGTGGCTTTTTCGAAACCAGATCAAGATGACTAAGACTGAAGAACGAGGAATTCGAGATCTTTCCCTTTTTTCTGTTCTCATCTATATGAAGGCTTGGACAACATCCTCACTCCCTATTGAAACCCCATTTAATGACTGGCTCCTTATGAGGTCATTGATTAATTATCCTAACAAAAAGATTTCTGATGCAACTAAAAAAAAGCTCTCTAACCACTTATGGTACCTGTCTGAAGAAGCAGTTGGTCTTGCTTTCTTTGATGAGCGAATTACTACAGATGTAAAGAAACGCATGGTAAAGGCATTAGAAGATGAGTCCACTGATAGACCACCCAAGCGTCCTCGGATTCCTGAATCGACCTTCTGCTCTGGTGAAGGACTACACCAACTTGTTACAAGAAATACTAGAGAATTCTTTACTAAGCTGAATTTGCCAGAAGGATTTCTGAACAAGGCACCCAGCACTTGGACATCCAACTGTGAATATTTAAGGGCCAGAGCTATTGTTGCAGCTCTATCTGTTGTAAATGACCGGGCAGAACGTGCAGTAGCTTTAGTTCAAGAGCTGAATAAGAAATTGACAGTGGGGGAAGAGCAGCTCCAGTTCCTGCTCCAAATTGTTGCAAAACACCGCCAGAGTCACCCAGTTCCATCAAAAACTGTTCTTCTCAAAAAATAACCATCAATGAGGTCGCACCTTAAAATACACCATATTGTATAATCATTGTATATTAAATAAATGTTGTATAAGGAAATAATACTAATTAAAGTAATTAAAGTATGTAAATAGCACTGGCATTTTGAATTTATCTCTATATAATAAACTAATGGTTTTTTTTTTTAGCAATGCTTCATTGCTGATTGTATATAAAAAAAGAGCCAGGAAGGATTTTGGATAGGAGAAAAAGGATTGGGATAAAGAAGGATGAGGACCAAGGTGGATTATAACAACATCAAGGATAGGTTAGAAAAGGATCAATGATAAATAAGAAAGCCTATACTTGTAAAAACGAATCAAACTAAAAAAAGAAGGAAGGAATTATGTGTATAATGAGCATAATCATATGTCAGGAGCTATTATGCCATGGTCACCATTTTTATTAGCCGGGGGCGACCACTAAATATGAGCCAATTTGTGTCAAACTTTCAAGTTTTAGTTTTTATGCTAAATGGAACTATTTTAGGGGGCGCAGATAAAATAATTCAACATTTCAATTATTCAGCTCCCAGGGCCTCAATCTGTGAGGTTACCCATAAAAACACTGTGGTTAAAATTTCATTGAGAAATAATAATATTTACCCTGTGCTCATGAAGGTTGAAGTTTATAGGGTATACCAGCCTCAGGGTCCACCCCATTTAAGGGTATTAGCCGCTCAGGGGCGGGGGTCTCATGGATGCTGACGCCACTCATTGTCGCCCGGTTCGCAGCGTGGCCTTCCGAGCGTCCGGGAATTTCTTCCGGTGCTCTGCAACACCCAGGAGCATGTACTGCAGCTGGTCTTCCTTCTTCGTGTGGCGCCTGTTGTATTCTTGTGCCAACGCCACGGCCCGCTCGGCATGGTCGTTGGTCACGGACAGGTTCCGGACCACCTCGGCAGCCGCTTGGAATTGCTCGCTGTCCGGCCATTTCGACACATCCTGTTCCAGGAATCCACGTCGCAATTGGAGTCGGTCGAAGAACTGGCGAGTCCTCCCCGTCACGAATGTCTCTAATGACAGGGAAGAGCACGCCAGGACCGACGCTCTCTTGGGCGGGTCGTCCTCCTCCGTTGGCTCCTCCAACATCGCAGCAGTCATCGCCTTCTTCGTTTCCGGAGGAACATCGTCGTCGAAGAGAGCCAGGGCCACCAACTCCTCGGACAAGTACCACAGGTGGTTGGCGAATTTCGACTTGGCTGCTTTCGACACCTCCTTGTCTTCGTATTTTTCCAGAGTCTGGAGGAGCCAGAGATCTCTTAGGGGGGCCTTCGCCGCGTTCGGGGCCTCCGTCCACGCCTTTGTGTAGAACTTCACGGCGAACACGCTCAGGCGCCGAACTCCGGCCTCTTCCTTGGCTGTGAGCCGTAACTGCCGCCGGAACATCCATACCTTCAGGGCGTACAACACCGACATCCAGCGGGCCTGGTGCATCGCACCGGGCGCTCGGAACCGAATCCCACGGGGGGGCACTCCGCCGAGGAAGATGATGGTGAGTTCCAAGAGCTCCAAATAATCATCCCGGGGGTGACCTTTCTGCAAGGCCTTCTTGCAGAACTCGATGATGGAGTCTGCATCCTCCTCGACGATTTGACGAGCGTTGGCATCACTCATGACGTGGTCGTAATCTTCTTGGTTCACAAACTCCCATTGCGCCTTGAATCGCTTGAAGAGCTGAACCTCGGGTGCCAACGACGGTCCAAGGACTTCCGTGAAAACCGCACTGACAAGAAGCTCCAGGACATGGTGACGACATGCCAGATAGAGGAGGCTTCTCCCAAGTTCCTGCTCGATCAGCACGCATGCACCTGTGTTCTTTCCCGTGTTTGAAGCCGTAGTGTCAAACGAGAGGGCACCAACTTTGTCATCCAATCCCCAGTCTCGCAGAGCTTCCACCACAGCTTTGGCACAGTTTGCACCAGTACTGGAACCGAGCTTGGCGACCTGGAGGAGCTGCACCTCGCCGCCACAAGAGACCAGGATCGGGAGTCGATCAACCTGTTCCTTGGACGTCAGATCCGCCATCAGCTTCCCATCCCAGTGAACAACGAGCGCAGCTTCTCGATGGAAGGGCTCCTTGAGCTGAGCGGCAACTTGTTGGCGTTGCGCCATCCTCTGGCGCCGTATGGACGACCGGTTGATGTTCAACTCATCACTGTTGTGGCCAAGCGACCGAGCCGTCTCACCGAGCACGTAAACGGCGTCGCGGTCGGTCAGCTTCGTGCGGTCCAAGCTAGCCGCCAGTGCCGGTGAAATGATATTCGCCGGCCGACTGCGCTTGGGTGGGCTGCAACCTCCGACAGCGCCACGGGTGGGAGAGTCGCTGGGGGGTGAAGAGCTCGAGCTGGAAAAGGCCAATTCTGCTGTTTGAGAAGTAGTGGCCATTTCTTCAGTCGCACGGCGCCGACGGCGCTGTTCAGCCTCCCTCCGCTGCGCAACATTGCGCTCTGTGCGAGCCAGGACCACATCAGCTCCTCCCATGGTCCCCCTGCGGCCGGGTTCTCGTTGGGCGATCAGGAAGGCCTTGTCCTCCTCGATGTTCATCATGTTCAATGCGTCAGCGTGGGCGACATCGAAGAGGTTGCAGAACATCTGCTGGAAGGAGGCTTCCCGTGCAATCTGGGCATCTGAGCGTCGATTCTTGTTCTTCTTGAGAAGCTTGTATTCGCCATACAACTTCTCTAGCTTCTCAGTGATGTGGTCTCGTCTCGTCGTTGGAATCCGCGCTTTCGTCCACAAGATAAGCACTTCATCAGCAACGGCCGTGACAGCCTCCCTCGTCGTCGTTGCCGCCTTCGTGCTCAGCTTGTGCAGAGTCAGGCCGAGGACGTCGCCGATGGACGGCAGCTTGCTCCCCGTGAGTGCAGAGACTGGCGTCACAAGGAAGTCTTTTGAACGTGTACTGGCCATTTCACCAAAATAACACCTGGGGAAGATACATTGGAAACGTTTAATACCAATTCTAAAGGCAAGCCAAAAAAAACACTAATCTGTCAGCTAAGCAATGTTCCCTCTAAGGTGTGCGCGTGTGCGCGCGCACACGCGTTGCGAAACCCGCGCACACAGCAAAATAAAATGCGCACAGGCTCAAGCGTATCATGAGTCACGACAGTAAATGACGTAATTTAAAAAATATACTGTATATATATTGGGGGAACTTTCCTAGCATCTAGTGTGGACTGTGAGCGTGACTTCAGTTTAATGAATTCTATAAAGAACAAATTAAGAAACCGCTTGAAAGAAAATCATTTGGACATGCTCATGCGAACTAAAAGTTACCTGAATGATGACGGATGTATTAATCTTCATAGAGTTTATTTGGAATGGGCAAATGCTAAAGATCGTAGGGAGAAATCATAATCATACTTAAATGAAAGGCACTTTCATTTAATGTTATTTTGCTTATATTTCATTTTATTGAATTTTATTATTTTTCATTTTATTCCTATTTTGTGAATGGATAAAATCCTGTATTAATCTTGATAGTCTATTTTAAATTGCTAAAATGCTAAAAATTGTTGTGAGAAATGATAACTAAAATAGTCATTTTCAATTAATGTTATTTTTATTTTATTTCTTTATTTTGTTGAATTTTATTTTACTATTTTTTATTTTATTCATATTTTTAGAATGGATAAAATGTTTTCTTTTTTAAGAATATATAATATTGTAAACAGTTTTTTAATATCCATTTACTAGTACCGTAATGATCAAGCTATCACCTCATGAAAATAATATTTATTAAGTATTTAATATTTATATATATTTAATTTTGAAGATAATAGCGCTCAGAAAAGTTTGCACAATTTTTCATCATGAATCTAAATGTATGCACAACGAAAATTTTTTGCGCACATGGACTAAAAAAAATTAGAGGGAACATTGCTGTCAACGGTGAGAGCAACACCACACACAATCCGACCCTCTCAGCAAGGCCTGTCAACGGCCCACATAGGGGCATAACTTCAACCTTCTTGAGCACAGGGTAAATATTATTATTTCTCAATGACATTTTAACCACAGTGTTTCTATGCATAACCTCAGATTGAGACCCTGGGAGCAAGAGAAATATACGTTTGAAAATCCCCCCCTATGCTTGAGGCCCTGATATATATATATATATATATTTTTTTTTTTTATAGGTTATAGCCCTAGTGCTGGGTCTACAAGGCGGCTACACCAAATACCCCTGTTTTCTCTGTCTGTGGGACAGCCGAGCAGACAAGCAACACTACGTACAACGCGATTGGCCAGCAAGACGTGGCCTGGAACCAGGTTCGCACAACGTTCTGTCACACGCTCTCGTGAATCCGCAGATGATTCTACTTCCGCCGCTGCACATCAAGCTCGGACTTATGAAGAATTTCGTCAGAGCACTCAACAAAGAATGCCGAGCTTTCGCTTTCCTGAATCAGAAATTTCCACGCGTCAGTGAGGGCAAACTGAAAGCAGGTATTTTTGACAGCCCTCAGATCAGGGAGCTAATGAAAGATGTTCAATTCGACGAAAGTCTGGAGGACAATGAGATCAATGCCTGGCTCGCATTCAAGTCCATTGTCACGAATTTTCTGGGCAACCACCGAAGTCCAGAGTACGAACGTGTTGTCGAGGAGCTCCTGCAGAGCTTCCAGGCTCTTGGTGCACGTATGTCCATAAAGATGCATTTTCTCAGCTCGCATTTAGACTACTTTCCGGACAACTGCGGTGATGTCAGCGAGGAGCAAGGAGAGCGCTTCCACCAGGATATTCGAGCGATGGAAGAGAGGTACCAGGGCTGCTGGGATGTGAACATGCTCGCGGACTACTGCTGGTACCTCAAGAGAGACGTTCCAGCTGTGGAACACAGACGAAAGTCTTTGAGAAAGCCCTTTCGTCCACATTAACTGTACTCGTGTACCATTTTTTATATACTTTGTACATTTTCTGTCAATTTAAGTCCGTTTTAAAAAAATAAGCTTGCTAATTTCATAACGATTATTTTCGAATTATCTATTTTTTTAAAATTGAGATAGCATAAAAACCTGACCTGATTGAGCAAAATGAGTTACATTTTTTAATTCAGCATGCAAAAATGATAAAAAAGAACAACTAAAAAAACCTTGACCTCAGGAAAAAAAAATTCAAACGCAGACCAGTGTTATTAGTAGGCTTACGATAAACTTCAAATTTGAACTGATCAAAACATCTCAGAATTTTTAGATCCAGAAAAGATAAGCTTCCATCATTTTCTTTTTCAACCGTGAACTTAATAGATGGGACTAAATTGTTGAGCCTACCAAGAAATAAGTCAGCATCCAAATTATTAGGCCAACGGCATAAAATATCACATATATATATATATATATATATATATTATATATATATATATATATATATATATATATATATATATATACCTGTACCAAACAAGGTTAAAATTAACAATAGTAGGCAAAATTCTGCCTTCAAAAAATTTCATATATAAGTTAGGTAATACCGGTGAGAGGGTATTTCCCATCGCCAATCCAAACGACATAGAATAAAACTTATTTTCAAACTGAAATTTACAATCTTTGACGCAAAGCTTAATTAACTCAATAAGAGTGTTGTGTTGAACAGGGAAAGAATATTCAGCGATCTTATCTTTTAAAAAATCAAGTAGGTTATCAACAGAGACTTTTGTGAATAACGAACATATTGTATATCAAAACTTACCAGTTTGAAATTAGGTTCATCAGGAAACTTCACTTTGTCAATAAGATTCATGCTATTTACAATATATAACTTGGAAATAGAGCCAGTTAACGGCGTTAATAAACTAACTAACCATTTAGATAGCTTGTAGGTTACGGAGCCTACTGAGCTAACAATAGGCCTCATGGGATTATTAACTTTGTGTGTTTTTACTAAACCGTACAAATATGGTTGTGACGGATTGATACTAAGAAACTGTAAGAGATGGTCAGATTGGTGGGGGTATCTCTGTGTATGTGCATCAAACTTACGACTCTAACGAAGTATTTTCTCCACAATGAAAACCTGATTGTGAATATAAAAGACAAAAGTAATGTATATTCTGTCTATGCAATATATAGACCACCTAATACTAATATGAATAGCTTTTTAATTCACTTAGATAACATGTTATGCAACTTTCATAAATCGAATGCCATAGTTGCGGGTGACTTGAACATCAATTTACGATCTGAAGCAATCTCTCATAAATTTTTAAACTTAATGAATTCTTTGTATCTTAGTTATTCCATTACCAAACCCACTCGAACCTGCAGCTATGGCAATCGAATAACAGAGTCTACGATTGATAATATATTTGTAAATAGCAATGCCCTCGTAAATTCTGGAATTATAACCACAAACATCAGTGATCATTTTCCTACTTACGCTATATTCAATAACATTGTTCAGGTTGCGGACAAAACAACTATTGATTACAGAATATTCTCAAAGGTTAACAAAAGAAATTTTATTGGGGCTGTAGAAAATACTCGACTTGACTGTCACGAACGTTTAAATGACCCAGATCATATGTTTCAGTTCTTCTATGACACCTTATTCCATATTTTTAATATTTGCTTTCCTTTAAGGAGAAAAACAGTTTCGCCCAAAAGTGTCGCAAATCCATGGATCACTCCAGGAATTATCACTTCAATCAAGAACAGAGATAAATTATTCAAATTGAAATTACAGAGCAAAATTCCTAAAATACAATATACTCAATTCAGAAACAAATTAACTAAAGTAATAAAAATTGCAAAATATAACTATTTATAACAATCAATTTTCTAAACATAAAGGAAACATGAAAAACATTTGGACAACCATAAACAATCTCTCGGAAAACAAATTAAGAAAAATTCAATAGAGAAATTAAATGTTGATAATAAAGAAATTACTGATGATACTGCTATTGCAGACTCTTTAAATGCACATTTTAGATCAGTAGCGGATAAGCTTCGCTCAAAATTAATAAATAATGATCACTCACCTCTAGAATACTGTATATGCCACCCAGCCCACTAAATTCATTTTCTTTTGTTCCTGCTACCTCTACTGAGGTCCAGAATATTATTGGTAAATTAAAAAATACAAAAAATAACATTCATAACATTCCTGTACCTATATTGAAACTTGTTAAGGATAAGATATCTGTAACTTTGGCTAAGATTATCAATCAAAGTATTTCCAAAGGAATATTCCCATCAATGCTAAAAACTGGTTGTATAACACCCCTTTATAAAGGGGGTGATCCTACACTTAGCAATAAATTACAGGCCGGTGTGTTCATTATCTGTGTTCAGCAAAGTTTTTAAAAAAAATTTAAAAAGTAGAATGCAGCGATATTTAGAATCCTGCAATTTATTATCTCCAAATCAATATGGCTCCCGTAATAATAAAACAACGGAAATGGCTATTTTAAATCTTATGGAATATGTAAATATAGCTAAGGAGAACAAAGACATAATGATATCAATATTTATGGATTTGAGTAAGGCGTTTGATGTAATAGACCATAATATTCTACTTAATAAATTATATTGCTACGGCTTTAGAGGAGCAATCAGTGATTGGTTTAAAAGTTATTTGTTCAATAGATATCATTTTGTATCAGTAAATAAGGTTTGCTCAACTAAAGCGCTTGTCAAACATGGTGTGCCACAGGGCTGAGTTCAGGGTCCACTGTTATTTTTATTATATATAAATGACCTTCCACGTTCATCTGATATACTGAACTTCATAATGTTTGCAGATGATACAACTGTCTCTTTTTCTTGCAAAGATGTTAATACAGCTAAGAATATATTTCATTCAGAATTCATCAGTGTAATGAAATGGTTGACCACCAATAAACTCTTCCGAAATACCAGTAAAACAAATTTCATGATTTTTACTAATAAAAGAAATGTATATCTTGATGAACTTAATGTTAATGAAATCGCCATAAAGGAGTGTACTGTAACAAAATTTGTTGGTGTAATGCCAGATAAGAATTTGCAATGGAGTGATCATGTAAATTATATCGCGAAAATGAAGGAGCGTTACTATAATGTTTAAACTTAGAAATGTAGTCCCTAAGGAAGTTTTATTGACTCTTTATCATACTCTTGTTCTTCCTTATATAACATACTGCACCCTTGTTTGGGGAAACTCCCCTAACAACGCATTAAATGGTATCTTTGTCATCCAAAAACGAGCAATAAGGTTATTATCTGATGCTGATTTCCTTGATCACTCTAGTGCATTATTTAAAGAGCTAAACCTACTAAAGCTCAACGATATAACAAACTGGCACATTTTACTTTTATTTAGAAGTGTGAGAACAAAATCATTAATTTGCAATGGGTAAATAGATATTTTGTAACTCACCAAGAAATCCACTCGTATCAGACCAGAAATAGATCAAAGGTTGTTATACCTCAATTTAGATTGTCTTCATCTCAAAAACTACCCATTTTCTTTGGATTGAAACTATGGAATGACTTGCATGCTGATATAGAAAATATTGTGAATGTAAATTTGTTTAAAACCAAGTTAAAATCCCGATTAATAATGACATACTAACAAAAATCTAGGATTAATGTCCACTAATATTGTTTAATATTGTCCATTAATATTGTTTAATATTGTAATACATGTTTTAACTATTAATAATACTTATTTACTTATTTGTTTATTTATTATTATTAACCAATAACAAGTAGCTGCTTAATTTTAATAAGAGCCCAGTAAAGCCTAAAGCTTAAGGGCCAAATAAAATAAAATAAATAGTCGAGCTTCAAAATTATTCATGTCATTGTAAATTGAAAAAATTTATTTATTTTATTATTATTATTAAAGGTTATTCTATTCTATCCATCAGCCCATTATATTTATACTTCAATATTTCTCTTAATTTTCTGTTAAACATTTTTATTAAAATCCTCCAGTGGGTCTCCGTTTAGAGGTTTGTACGTATCGCGGTCACTCAATAAAGTATTCAACTTTTCAATATAACTGTTTTTGTCCATGATGACGACCGAATTAGATTTGTCCGCTTTAGTAATATGAAATGAATCGTTATTTTTAAGTATTTTTTGGGCTCAACAATTTAGTCCCATGTATTAAGTTCACGGTTGAAAAAGAAAATGATAGAAGCTTATGGTTTCTGGATCTAAAAATTCGGAGATGCTTTAATCAGTTCAAATTTGAAGTTTATCGTAAGCCTACTATTAATAACTCTTATGTGCATTTTTATTCTGACCATCATCCTTCGATTAAATCTTCTATTTTCTCTGCTGTTTCTTAGCGCATTGAGAGTTGTAGTGCTGAATTTTTAGATTCCGAGTTATGCAATATCATGAATATTGGTACTAAATTATGTTATCCTATTTCATTTTTAGATAACTGCCTTTGAAAAGCCAAGAATGGGTATTATAATAGTGTAATTGTAAAGGAATTTGAGCGTAAAAATATCCTTAGCCTACTTTACCATGTTAATTTTCAATATCTTCTGACTTTACTTAAAGCAGCTGGTATCAATGTAGTCTTTAAGTATAATAATACAGTCAGGAGCGGCTCGCAGGTAGGCACTGTGGAACTGCAGCACCCCCCATGATCTTATGATTTTTATATTTAAATATTTAAAATAGCCTCTCTGATTGTTTTTTTTCAATGAACTTTGAGTTTTTAAATCAGATTATATCCTTTTTTCCTTAAACTATTTCGATGCCGAACGAATGAATCACGAAAGTAGCTTCAGCCTTCCCGTGGAACTGCGTACTTAACAGTTCCAGATTTTGTTCGAAACGCTTGAAACCTCGGTGGCGGACGTACGAAGAGCGAGTCAGAATCGCGGGTTTAAGAGGATCCAAAGCACTGTGGACAGAGCAGTGCCGATTTGTTTGTTTGACGTGGTAGTTGTGTTGCTGTATCGTTTGCTAATTCGAAATTTAATTTCCGAATTGCATTTATCAATGATTCGTTATCATTTATTTTTTGTCGTGAGATTGAAGTTAATAATATAATAATTGGATTATTTACAATATATAGCTTTCATTTCTTAGAATATTTTTTCGCTCAGAATAAAAACACAAGAATGGAATTTGTTTATAAATAAAATTTTTGGCAAATAAAAAACTACCCGTTAAGCGTAAGTACCCTATAATTAATTTTATGATACTATTTTACTTATTTTTATGACTGAGTAGTGAGTAGTTATCTATTTATCTATTCGACTTTCTCTCTCTCTCATATATATATATATATAATCGACACAATTGTTCGCAATTTCTGAGGCAGCACCCCCCATAACTGAAAGTCACGAGCCGCCACTGATAATACTGTTAAATCACGCCTAATAAAGAACAGCCGGGATAATGTGGTTGGTTGTGTGTATTCGATCGGATGTACACAATGTAACTCAGTGTATATTGGGCAAACGGGTAAAACGCTAGATATTAGGGTAAAACAGCATAAATATGCGTGTAGAACAACAAATAATTGCAATGCACTGTTTAATCATATGTATAGATGTAATCATAGCGTCAGTGGGATAGTTCTAAAGCGCTGGTTAAAAACAGATATAACTGAAAGGAATATTCTAGAATGTACATTTATCCATTTTAAAAATAACACAGGACTGCGATGGTTTTGTTGTCCGAAATATTTTATCACTTATATAGTAATTTTTGCACGCTGATTCCCAAAATAATAGTCATTTTTCGCCATCACGTACAGATTTTTCACAAAATGTCATATTTCATATTACATATGAAAGTAATTCTCATTAAATTTTGATTAAAAACTACTGTCTATAAATGCTTATAAATGCTTGGTTCCACCAACACATCAAAGAAATGAAGAAGAGATATTAGGAAAGGTGGGACATCAGCATGATTGCTGATTACTGGTGGATGTTGAAACTAGATTCTCCAGAATTATTACATAAAAGAAAAGTAACATCGCGGATATTCGAGACTAAAAGGCATAGATCTCACGAGAAAACTCGGGACAAATAAAGATGAATATGTAATTGACGTTAATAGTCTTCTTTCTTTTGAAAGTTGTTTGCATTTGTAGTTAGTATAACAAAACGAAATAGGTACCTAATGTAAATTGAAATAACAACATTTATTTATGTTTATTCCCTTCCAGTTTGCAGAAAATCCTTACGTGATAGAAAAAAATGGACACCTTATTCGAAATCAGCGTAGTTGAGTTATATAAAATCAGTTATTAGTAAGAAAACAACTGTTACAAAGTTCTCATTCGCAGGCTTGTGATAATTTCAATAACAGTGTGGGAATGTATAAAATTGACAATATCCTGTTAAAATACCTTTGGCCTCTAATTAACTTGTTAATCATGTGCTAATCTTTTTGTTTTTCTGTCACGTTGTATATATTTTTGTCATCTCGCCTTCTCCCCTTCATTCCCTGACGAGGTGTACTTCTGAATACACGAAAAGTCTTGGAATCATTTTTCTTTTTTTGTGGGTTTGCATCATATATATATATTAGTGCAACTGATGCAATGGAACGGACGTGTACGTGATTGTGAGGAGTTTGTAAGTCTATTTTTTGTGTGAATGTTTGGTGCGATTTTTCATAATTAAACATTTGCATGCGGACTAGTATTGTTCTTTATTTAACTAAAATTTACATGCAAATATCACTTGGCTCAATTATATATATATATATATATATATATATATATATATATATTATATATATATATATATATGATGTGACTAAAATATCTTAATTCCTGAAAATATTTAATATGAATTTAGTGTTCTGTTGATAACAGCTAAGTATACATCGTGTAGACGACTGTAGATATTGCGGTTTCTAGCGAAGTGTATGTAAAACCGTATAATCTATACAGTGCTCGTGGAAATGTGGAAATAAGATATTAGTGACTGGTGAAGTGTACATTACGTATAAACTTTGTTCAGTAACTCACAATGACCTCTCTAGTTCGATTTACTTTGAGAGTCTCATTCTTTCGTCGGTGCTTTCAGAAGCAATTGTTAGGCTTCGTACGGGGAACATCCTGTCTGATATCAAAATCATCATTAAGCTTATCGAGTGATTACGATGCGATGCACAGACGGTCGTTGCAACACCCAGAGGAATTTTGGGGCGAGGTTGCTCAAGGGGTGGAGTGGATGAAGCCTTTCGAAAAAGTGTTGGATAATTCGAACCCTCCTTTTACCAAGTGGTTCGTTGGGGGCACCTTGAACACGTCCTACAACGCCCTCGATCGACACGTTCTCTCTGGGAATGGAGATCGGACTGCCGTCATATATGACTCTCCAATCACGGGCACGAAAGCGAAGGTGACGTACAAGGAACTCAAAGATCGTGTGTCGCGTGTAGCTGGAGCTCTAGCTTCGATGAGTGTGCGGAAAGGAGACGTGGTCGTTATTTACATGCCGATGATTGCTGAGACCATTGTAGCTATGTTAGCTGTCTCTCGAATCGGGGCGGTACACAATGTGGTGTACGGAGGGGTCGCCGCACACCACTTGTCCATCCGAATCGAACACAGCAAACCCAAGTTCGTTCTCTGCGCCTCCGTCGGAGTAGAGCCGTCGCGGGTGGTCCCTTATAAATCACTTGTGGACGAAGCGATCCAGCTGTCTTCACATAAACCGAAACATTGCATGGTCTTACATCGAGAGGGATTTGAAAGGGCGTCTCTCACCCCGGGAAGGGATGTCGATTGGGAAGAAATGGAAGCAAGATCCCAACCCCACGATCCCGTACCCGTAAACTCGGAGGATCCAGCCTATATCCTTTACACGTCAGGCACGACAGGAACTCCCAAGGGTGTGATAAGGCCTACCGGAGGAAACACCGTCATTCTTCCTTGGACAATGAAAGTGATCTATGACCTCACTCCGGAAGATGTGTGGTGGACAGCGTCTGATTTCGGGTGGGTGACAGGACACTCTTACATTTGCTACGCCCCTTTGTTGAACGGTAATACCACCATCGTTTACGAGGGCAAACAGCTTGACAGGCCTGTACATAACCAGTTGTTCAGAGTAATCAAGGAATACGGTGTTAGGGCCATGATCACAGCCCCATGTATTCTGAGGGTCATTTCAGGGGAATTGTCTTCAGAGGAAAATATGCTAAAGGGAACGTTATTCCGTTATCTGTACGTGGGAGGAGAAAATCTGGACAAGAAAACACGCCTGTGGGCCGAGAAGATTTTCGGCACTCCAGTGTTGGACCATTTTGGACAAACAGAAACGGGCTTCGCTGTAACTGCCCACTGTATGGGCATTGGTATGAACGATAAACCCCCTAGTGGTACCACAGGGAAACCCTTTATGGGGTTTGATGTCCGCGTTTTAACGGCAGAAGGTAAAGAGGCTTTACCGGGAGAACTGGGAAACATCGTTTGCAAATTGCCTTTGCCACCTGGGAACTTTAGTACTCTTTTCGAAGCGAATGACCGATTTAAGGAAACGTACTTCTCCCGATTCGAGGGCTTCTATGACACGATGGACGCCGGTATCAGAGACGAAGATGGCTACATATATGTCCAGGCGAGGGAGGACGACCTAATAAACGTCGCTGGCTATCGCCTCTCGACGACCGACCTCGAGGAGGCGATGCTCACTCATGACGATGTTATTGAAGCCGCAGTGATAGGTGTGAGGGACGATGTGAAAGGAGAAGTGCCGTTGGGACTGTTCGTCATAAAACAGCACTGCCACAAAACAGAAGAAGAGATGAAGAAGGAAATTGTACGCACTGTGCGACAGCTAGTAGGTCCTATGGCAGCTTTTCACATCTGCACGTCCATCGCAGCACTCCCGAAAACGAGATCGGGGAAAATACCGAGAAAGTCTTTTTCGGATATTGCGAAAGACAAGAACATCGTCATGTCCCCTACCGTAGAAGATCCTAGCCATTATCAGCACGTCGTCTCTGCCCTCAGAAAATGCGGATTCGCCACTAAAGTCTCCTATCCATTTACGCAAAAATAGAATAATTGCGTTCTCTGTCTTTTCCTTACAGCTTAAGACTCGAATTAGAAATGTAAATGACGATATTATAATTATTACATTTTGAAAAAGTGTCACTGAAGGATTGGGATGTTGTTGGAAGATTGTGATATTGCATACGAATTGCGTTATATCGATTTGTTTACGAGATTAGGTAGTTAAGCGTAGTTACAGTTTTCGAAGGTTTTGTGAGAGTAAAAAGAATTTTTAAAAATATTTTTAAACACATTTAAGCATATCTGTGAGCCCAGTAAATCCTCAGGGTCGAATTAAATAAAACATATAGTCCAATTAATAATTGCAGGGAAAAAAGTGGGATCACATTAAGAATAGCGAACCCATAAGGTGTTGGGTTCGTTATTCTTGGCATGGATAATTTTGGGTTCCCTATTCTTGACATGGAAACTTTTGGGTTTGCTATTCTTAACATGGAGAATTTTGTAAAAACCTGTGAAGCTATTGGTCCCTTTTGTCATATTACCCTGACTGTTAGTACCGAGGGTAAATCATGGGATCACCTAAAGAGCAGGGCCCCCAGCCTTCTTTAATTAGCCTCGTAAGGCTGACTAACGAAAGTATCACGACTTAACCTAACCAATCGTTAGGTCAACTGTACGCCCTTCACGATTGGTTAGGTTAAGTCGTGATGTTTTCGTTAGTTAGCCTTATAGGGCTAACTAACGAAGGCTGGGGGCCCTGATCTTCAGGTGATCCAAATCATGCAATCACCATCGCTATTCTTAACTTGTTGAATTTTGGGTTCGCCATTCTTAACATGAGGTAAATGGGTTCGCTATTCTTAACGTGATCCAAAAAGTGAAAGTCTGCTACATGCCGTTTCAGAGACAATGCATGTAGCAGACTTTCCCTTTTATGCCCGACAATTGTTACTTAAATGTTAAAATTCTTGTAGCATGGTAAAAATTCCAATTTTGTAATATTTATTTTATTAATAAAGAATTTTAGGCGCGAATTCTTACCGGTTTGGAGCGTTTTGCACAAAACGGTCAGAATTTGCAAAATATGCAACGTTCAGGTTTGTTTAAATAAATATCGCTGGGAAGTGAGCGTGCAAAGAAAGAAGATCTTTGTCGCGTCTTTCAGACGCTTATAACGTTCCAGAAGATTGACACTGATAGATAAACTTATCAATTAAAGTAGGTCTAACTCTTAACCCGTGTTAAGGTTACCATTTCCATGGTATTTGTTAAAAAATGTAAATATTTGGAATCGGTTTGTATTAAATGATGTAACACAGATAATGCGTGTTTTTAGTCCCATATATGCAAAATGTACCCCTAAAATGCTTAAAACCCAAGAGTAAGAAACATTTTCATCGCTTTATCTTATTTTTATTTTGATTTCAATGAAGTTCCTCTTCAGTACCAATCGTATCTACAGTATTTATATTAAATAGAGGAAGTACCTTTGCCGAAATACCCAAAAATGCCAAGCTAATGACAGACATTAACTTCGTCTTTTCAGAATAAAACAAAAAAAAGAGAGAAAGATTTGCTCGAGATAAAACATAAATTGTAGTTTGAAAATGCCCCCCCCCCCTCCTAAATTAAAAAAAGTAAAAATCGACACAAAAGGGAATCCATGCAACCAGAATAAAACAGTTCCCAAATTCGTCAATTTTGAGGCATTTCAAGCTTTCTTCCTGTGAAAAATTGTGTAGGTTTTAAAGGAATAATTATATTATTGTTTCAATCATTCCAATTATTATTTTGAATCGATGTTATCAAGAGGATGTGACGAAAACAGGAACGGAATCTCAAGAAATCAAAAGTAGTTTTCAAAAGATTTATAAATATATATAGTCGGATCAAAATAACCAGACGATAAAGAAATAGGCTTTTACGTCACTTGGTCTTATTTACAAAATTGGTCTTAATTTCTTTGCAGACAAAAAGTCTTTTTAATCTAAACTTTGATTGTAAATAACAATAACCAATCTCTTTTATTTACGGGTGAAAATTAAAAATTATCACACTTTAAATATCAACATATTACAGAATACCTCAGTCAACACTATTCGACCAAAGGTTATATATATATACATATACACACACATGGGAATGAACTCAGAATGGTTCCCTGAGGATTTTTATGATACACACAGGCCGTCCATGGAACAAGGAACTCTTCTAGGATAATTAAATCCACTATAGTCCGAATAAGTGATGGTAAATGACAAATACCATAGTTTTTCCTTTTCATGATGCTATCCCGACGTGGGCAACGGGTCACTGGCAAAGAGGTCCCAAAAATATAGCGTCCCTCACCAGCTATCTGCAAAGCAGATAGGATCGGATCCAGCTTTGGAACAAGATCTAGGGTAAAGCAGCCTGAGGGGTCGCGCGTCTTAAGGTACCTAAGCGCCACCACAGGCGAAAACGTGTTTTTGATGGATATCACTATTTTCACCCTTCCTGATCGCGTGGTTTGGGTTATAATGACTAGAAGTATGGTTGAAAACCTTAAGAAGCGAACTACTTTTTTCATCTCTATCGCCAACCAAAAGTTCACCCAAAGTTCGGCATAATAAGAAAATAAAAAAATTAAAAAATATATATATATATATAAGATATAAAATGTGAAAATCTATTCCAAAAACTCATCAACATCTTCATTAGCATACTTAGAACTCTAATTTAGCCAAAAATGAACGTTCTAAGTCAATTAATAACAAAGATACTATTGCCAGAATATTGTTGAAATTTGGAGGCGATTTCTGACAAATTTTAATTTTGGCGCTTAGGTACCTTAAGACGCGGGACCCCTCAATATATACAGTATATAAAACCTTTGGTTAGCTTCTGCTCGAATTATTCATTCTGACGAAGGTGAAGCTTTTCACTCCACCTTAGACCAACATTTTAACATGGAATACGAACCACGCCCCACCGAGGCGCATAAACTAACTAACCATTTAGATAGCTTGTAGGTTACGGAGCCTACTTCCATATTTGTATGGTTTAGTAAAAACACACAAAGCTAATAATCCCATGAGGCCTATTGTTAGCTCAGTAGGCTCCATAACCTACAAGCTATCTAAATGGTTAGTTAGTTTATTAACGCCGTTAGTTGGCTCTATTTCCAAGTCACATATTGT
This sequence comes from Bathynomus jamesi, assembly GCA_023014485.1. Classification (NCBI taxonomy): domain Eukaryota; kingdom Metazoa; phylum Arthropoda; class Malacostraca; order Isopoda; family Cirolanidae; genus Bathynomus; species Bathynomus jamesi. The sequence goes on along the minus strand of JAJOZX010002923.1, from coordinate 305,075 downwards.
AAATAGCATGGATCTTATTGATAAACTAAAGTTTCCTAACGACCCTAATTTCAAACTGGTAAGTTTTGATGTATG